>CAMZMU010000027.1:33166706-33371170 GCA_947311845.1 Poa pratensis
TGGTGAGGTGTTCTCCTCTCGAGGCTGCCTGAGGCTGGCTTGGAGCTTTTGGAGCCCTGCAAGGCGTCTTGTTCCCTGTGTTGAGAGAGAGAGAGAGAGGCGAACCCACAAGCAAAGCATAGTTGTACAACTCATGCGCGCTCATAGATTTCCTCATGGGTATCTCACGAGGAGAATAAGCACCAAGGTCCTTGGTGAGGTGACGTGCATGGGAGCTAACCCACGAGTCAGAGCTCTTTGGTGAGATAACGGTCGTGGGCGGAGAGCCACGAGTTAGAGCTCGGATCCTTTGGATTTTACGATGCTGCTGGGATGCTCCCGAGACACAGGCACCGTGCTCAGCCCCCGCTCGCGAGGTGCGCATGGGGAAAAATGTGAGCGCGAATGAAATGTAAGAAAACAAACTCACCAAGCAATATTACATAACGGCGCCGAAGCGCAATAGGTTCATGATGACCTGAAATTGTTCATTACACTTGGCGAGGCCAAGACAAAGTCCGCCATGTCTGGGCATGGGGTTCCACATGGAGTGGCTGAGGCTTCCCGCGGCCCGTGGCACGCGTTGTAGGAAACTCTCAGTGGAGATGGCCCTCGTGAAGGGAAAGCTTGGTGAAGCTGGGAGGTGAAGACGCGTGCTTCCCTCTTGAGACAAAAAATGCCTGCCGCGACGTGATCACGGGTAGAACTTGCGTAGGTGCTCGATGTTCCATGGATTTTTGATCGGATCGCCGTCTTCCGTCTCGAGCCGTACCGCGCCAGGCCTGGCGATGTGCGCGACCCTGTAGGGGCCTTCCCACATGGGTGAGAGCTTGTGGAGGCCTTCTCTGGAGAGGATCCTCCTGAGGACGAGATCGCCTGTCTCGAGGGTGCGCGGCCGTATGTGGCGGCTGTGGTAGCGGCGCAGGTCTTGCTGGTACTTTGCCGCTCGGAGGGCGGCACGGGGCGTAGTCCATCGAGCAGCAGCAAGTCGTCGTTGTGGAGCTCCTCTTGGTTGTCCTCGTTGAAAGCAAGGATCCGTGGGGACCCATGCTTGATCTCGGTGGGGAGGACTGCTTCAGCGCCATAGACGAGAGCGAACGGCGTTTCTCCAGTGGGCTTCGTGGCGGTGGTGCGGATGGACCAGAGCAGAGGGGAGCTCTTCGATCCAGTTCTTGCCGTGGGCCTTGAGGCGATTGAAGCTTCTTGTCTTGAGGCCTTGAGCACTTCTGCGTTCGCCCGCTCAGCCTGCCCGTTGCTTCGTGGATGAGCCACCGAGGCGAAGCAGAGCCGTGTGCCGAGACTCTCGCAGTAGGCCCTGAAGATGCCGCTGGTGAACTGCGAGCCGTTGTCGGTGATGATGCGATTTGGCACGCCGAAGCGACAGGCCAGGCCTCTGATGAATTTCACCGCTGATCTCGCCGGGATGGTGCGCACCGCTTCAACCTCCGCCCATTTGGTGAACTTGTCGATGGCGACGTAGAGGTAGCGGTAGCCCCCGCTGGAGCGTGGGAAAGGTCCCAGGATGTCCAGCCCCCAGACCGCGAAGGGCCAGGAGAGAGGGATGGTCTGGAGCCCCAGTGCGGGCTGGTGGACTTGCTTGGCGTGGAACTGGCATGCCTCGCAAGCCTGGACAACGGTGGTTGCATCTTGAAGACTGAGGGCCAATAGAACCACTCCTGAAGACTTTCCCTGCGAGGGTGCGTGATGATGAGTGGTGGCCACATTCTCCACTGTGTATGTCCTTGATCAGCTGGCGGCCTTCTTCAGGGGGGACGCATTTTAGTGCAACTCCATTTGGACGCTTGCGGTACAGGTCTCCCTCGTGAAGGCAGTATGACTTGGCCTGGCGAGCAACTCTCTCTGCTTCTGCGTCCTCTTCAGGGAGGACTCCGTCCCTGAGGTACTCCTTGAGCTCATCGATCCAGCCCGTCTCTTGGTGTGTCATGGCCAGCAGCAGGCGTTCCCCTGTGGGTGGACCGCAGCCTGGTGCTCCAGATGTTGGTGGTGGTGGGAGCTCTTCGTCCATGTTCATTTCAACGCTTCTTTTGGCTGTTTCACCGATGCCCTGGTGAGTCTCTCCTCGAACACGCCCGCCTGCTGGGCTTCTCTGCGTGATGCTCGCCTGGCGATGTCGTCGGCCTCCTGGTTCTCCCTTCGTGGGATGTGCCTGAGCTCCATCCCCTTGAAGTGTTTCTCGAGCTTGCGGACCTCCTCGAGGTAAGCGGCCATATGGCCGTCCTTAGGCGTGTAGCTCTTGTTGGAGAAGTTGACGAGGAGCTGGGAGTCGCCCTTGATGAGTAAGCGCTTGATGCCGAGGGCGATTGCGGCTCTGAGCCCGGCGAGGAGGCCCTCGTACTCGGCGATGTTGTTGGAGACCTTGTCTGTCGTGAAGCACAGCTGGACGGCGTAGTAGAGCTTGTCGCCCTTGGGTGAGGTCAGGACGACGCCAGCCCCAGCGTTCTGGCATGCGAATGCTCCGTCGAAGTGCATGGTCCAGTGGCTTGGCACCGTGTCTCCTGCTGGCGTGGATTCTGCCTCATGAGGCTCTTCTTGCTGCGTGTCTGTCCACTCGGCGACGAAGTCAGCCAATGCTCTCCCTTGATGACCCTGGTGGTGTCGAAGCGCAGGCCAAAAGGTTGCAGCTCAATGTTCCACCCTGCGACGCGGTCAGTGGCGTTTGGATTGCGCAGGATCTGCTCCAGAGGGAATGATGTGACCACCGTGATGGGGTGGCCCTGGAAGTAGTGGCGCAGCTTCCTGGAAGCGATGAGGAGCGCGAGGAGGAGCTTCTGCTGCATAGTGTACCGCTCGCGAGCATCTCGCAGCACAGTGCTGACGAAGTAGACGGGATGCTCGACGAGGGTTGTCGATGGTGACGCAGCGCTGGGTTCCTCGGGAGCCTTGTCGAGCCTCTCGAGAGGTGGACCCTCGACGAGGGTGCCTTCTGGTTGTGCGGGCTCGGCATGGGGCTCAGGGCCTGAAGAGGATGTTTCCTTGTCGGGGGGATCTGGGCTTGGCGTGGCGGTGTCCTTCTTGGCGAGGACTGGCTCTTCCCTTTCTGCCACCAAGGCTGCGCTCACTGTTTGTGGAGTGGCTGATAGGTACAGCTTCAGATGCTCGCCGGGCCTTGGGGCAACCATGACAGGTGGGCTAGCCAAGTACTTCTTCAGGTCTTCAAATGCCTTGTCCGCCTCAGGCGTCCACTTGAACGTGCCAGACCGCTTCATGAGCTTGAAAAATGGCAGCGCCCTCTCGCCGAACTTGGAGATGAAACGGCCGAGGCTGGCCATGCATCCCGCGAGGCGCTGCATGTCCTTAAGGCGACGAGGTGGCTGCATCTCTTCTATGGCTTTGATCTTGTCAGGATTCGCTTCTATGCCGCGGTGAGACACTAGGAACCCGAGGAGTTTGCCTGACGGTACCCCGAAGACGCACTTGGCGGGGTTCAGCTTGATGCTTACTTTGCGCAGGCTGGCAAAGGTCTCCTCGAGGTCCTCCATGAGGGTGTGCTCTTCGCGAGTCTTGACCACGATGTCGTCGACGTAGGCTTCTGCATTTCTTCCCATCTGAGCCCCCAAGGCCTTCCTCATGAGCCTCTGGAAGGTGGCGCCGGCGTTCTTCAGCCAAAGGGCATGCAGACGTAGCAATACACACCACAAGGGGTGAGGAATGCTGTCTTCTCCTCATCCTCCTTCGCCATCTTGATCTGGTGGTAGCCTGAGAAGGCATCCAGAAAACAGAGGAGGTCGCAGCCGGCGGTGGAGTCCACGATCTGGTCTATCCGAGGCATGGGGTACGGGTCCTTGGGGCAGGCCTTGTTGAGGTCGGTGTAGTCGATGCAGAGCCTGCCGCCCCCGGTGTGCTTGGGAACGACCACCGTGTTGGAGAGCCATGTGGGGTGTGGAACTTCTCTGATGATGTGCGCTTCTTTTAACTTCTCTACTTCCTTGATGATGAACTCTTGCTTCTCTGGCGCCTGGCGCCGTGCTTTCTGCTTCACGGGGCGTGCGTTTGGACACACGGCTAAGTGGTGCTCGATCACCTCCCTCGGTACTCCGGACATCTCTGACGGTGTCCATGCGAACATGTCAGAGTTTGCCCTGAGGAAGGCGACGAGCGCGCTTTCCTATTTGGGAGGCAAGCCAGCGCCTATGGTGACGCTAGCCCCCGAGCCGCTGGCGTCCAGTGACACCTTCTTCGTGGCTGCCTGCTCCTGTGAGAACAGCTGCTTCTTCTTCGCGGGCCTCTCGAGGGGCTCCATGTCCTCATCAGCGGGGAATGCCACGGCAGCGGCCTTGTAGGCGGTCTCGACAGAGCGCATTGCGTCCTGGACTTGACCGTGGATGGCGATGGTGCCGCCGCTGCCTGGAAGCTTGACGATGTTGTAGGCATGGTGAGTGACAGCCATGAACTTCGCGAGGGCGGGGTAGCCGAGGATGGCGTTGTAGGGCAGGCCAATGTGCGCGACGTCGAAGTCGATCTGCTCGGTGCGGTAGTTCTGCGGCGTGCCGAAGGTGACCGCGAGCCTCACCTGCCCCAGAGGTGTGGTAGAGCCACTTGTCACCCCGTGAAGGGCCTAGAGGGCATGAGCCACTCGTAGGGCACTTGAAGCTGCTCGAAGGTCTCGACAGAGATGACGTTCAAGCCCGCACCCCCATCTATAAGCGTCTTGGCGACGGCGATGTTGTTGATGATGGGGGTGCACACCAGGGGATGGTGCCTACTGCCTTGGTCGACTTGGGGTGGTCCTTGGAGTCGAAGGCGATGGTGTACTGTGACCACTTGAGGGGCTGGGAAGCCTCAAGCCCTGGAAGCGCTGCGCTGACCTCGCGAGAGAATTGCTTGAAGTGGTTGTTGGACTTGGGCGCCTGGGACCCGCCGAGGATGCAGGCTATTGCCCCCTGAGGGGCCTGGTAGCCCCCAGGGTTCTCGTCGGGGAGGTTGCCGTTTTGCCCAGCGTTATTCCCCCGAGCCCTGTGCTGGAAGTTGTGGCGTCCACCTCCGCGGCCACCACGGCCTCCGCCGCGGCCGCCGCGGCCCTGGTTCTTCTCCGCTCCTTGCTGAGCTGCTTGAGCTCCCAGCAGTCTTCAGTGGCGTGGTTGTGCCTGTTGTGGTAGATGCAGTATGGGCGATTGTCCGCCTTTTTCTCTTCAGCCGCCGGAGAGGCCTCGCGAGGCTGCTTTGCGTCAGGCTCTGCCGCGAGGATGGCGGTGGTCTTGCGCTTCTCGCAGGCTTCTTCTTGCTCCTGGACCCCTCTGGAGGGTCCTCCTCCACTTCCTTCTTGACGAAGAGGAGGCCCTCTTCAGCCTTGGCGCACTTGTCAGCCAGATCAAAGAGCTTCACCACAGAGGAGAGGTGTCGTGGATGCCGAGCTTCTCGAGCATCCTGTGGTTCGTGACGCCCTCCCTGAAGGCGGAGATGACGTGCGAGTCCGGGATGTTCGGAATCTTGTTGCGGACCTGGCTGAAGCGCTGGATGTATCTGCGGAGGGTCTCGTCAGGCTTCTGGCGCACCGCGCGAAGGTCGTTGTAGGTGAGCGCGTTCGTAGGTGCCCTTGAAGTTGGCGACGAAGACCTTGCAGAGGTCCTCCCACGTGTCGATGGTGTTCTCGGGGAGGTTCATGAGCCACGAGAGCGCGGAGTCCTTGAGCGCCATGGAGAGCCAGTTGGCCATCACCTTGTCGTCGCCTCCTGCAGCTGGATGGAGACGGTGTAGAGCTGCAGGAACTCCAGAGGGTTGGTCCTGCCGTCGTAGCGTGGAGGGAGGTCTGGCTTGAACTTCACAGGCCAGACGACACGGCGCAGGTTGCGGGTGAAGGCGGTGCAGCCCGTGGCGTATGTCACGGCGCCACCAGCGAGTACGCCGCGGTTCTGGCGACCTGCAGCGGCGATCTCCTGCACGACGCGGTTGTGGCGGTCCCTCTGGCGCTCGATCTCCACGCGGGCGTCCGCCGGAGTCCGCTGCACGATCTGGCAGTCGTGCGGCGAGGATGCGTGCGACGCGGCGCGGTGGTTTGCTGCCGGAGCTGCAGCTGGAGGAGGTGGCGGAGGCGGAGGGGGAGGAGCGCCGTGCGCTATGTTCCCCTCGCGTCCGGAGTGGCGCACCAGCGAGCGGGAGGGTGCTGGTGCTGCAGTGGTGGCGGCGGCGTTGATGAGCTCCTCGAGACGCCCAGCCAGTTGTCATGGCCCGCCTGCGTGGGACGGTAGCGCAGCAGCTCTGCGCCATCAGCAGCGCGGTGGCTGGACTGGGCGCTGCTCGGCCCATCGTGGAGGCGCTCTCGCGCCTGGATGGGTGCAAGGAGGAAGCTCCCTCGTCCTCGCCGTCGATGCCGCCGTCGTTGCCGCTGCCGTTGCCGCCGTCGTCCTCAGGGTGCTCGACGCGCGGCTCGGCGTTGCGCTCTGAAGCGCGGTTGGCGCGTGGGCGACCACGCGGGTTGTGGTTGGCGGCGGGCTCGGTGTTGGCCCTGCCGGACGTCCGTCGCGCGAGACGCGCAGCTCGCGTGTCAGTCATGGCGCGGAGAGGTTGAAGAAGTTGAAGACGCGCCTCAGCCCCCTACCTGGCGCGCCAAATGTCGGAGACTAGTCCCAGGAACTAGGGGTGTCTCTCAAGTGCCAGGAAACGAGTAAGGGGCTGAACACAACGTCAAACAAATCCTCAACAACCTCGGCGACGGTGCTCGTCGAGCTCGGTGAGGAACATCACGAGAGAGGTAACACGAGCCGCTACCCAGGTTCAGGCCCACCGTGAGGTGTAAAAGCCCTACGTCCTGCTAAGATGTATTGCACTGCTTGGAGAGGTTCACAGTACAAGTGTGCTTGCCGAGGGCATTGCTATGGCTATGGTGGAATGAGCTCCGTCTTCTTCTCAGACGTAGCTCCTTGGTTGTGGAATGAGTTGGTGAATGCGGGATCCCCTCCTAGGTCGTACACTGGCTCCTTATATACTGGGCTTGGTCCTCTTCCCCGAAAATCTCCGGCGGGAAGGGATACCACAATGCCGCCGAGTTGGAGCACAGCGCACAGCGTCGGGGGCGTCCATGGACGCGGTCCATGGCAGGGAGCACGTCGTCTTGGCAGAAAAAGCCACCGTCCAACCAGGACGGTGGGCTGGCGCTGCAGAGCTTTGGGGCGCGCCCCACGGTGACGTCGCAGTTGGAGCGTAGCGGCGGCCGGCCGCTTTATCACCAATTTGGCAAGTCTTGGAGTCCGCTTTGCTTGCCGCAGCTCCTTTGACCACTTTATACACGAGAATGGCAACTGCGGCGTCTTCGTCATCACGCGCAGGCGGGCGCAGAGCCCATGTGCGCTCTGCAGCGGTGCAGGAGCTTGCTTCCACTTGAAGGAACCCCGCGAGGCCTGCCTCGCCGAGGTTTTATAGCCGTTGACTTCTCGCGAGGGAAAACCTCCCGAGGGCGGCGCGGAGACGCGCCAGGGCCTGAAGATCTTCTAGGAGAGGCCTTCCCGAGGCAGAGGTCCCTCTCGAGGCCTCCAGGCCGATCGTTTGGTCCTTAGCGGAAATGCTCGATCGAGCGAATAAGCCCTCGCGAGGGGAAATGCCTCGCGAGGCTCGCTAGGCTGAAAGCCTGGTCCTTAGCAGAAAGCTTGCGGAGCGTTCGAGGGATGTGGCAGGCTGGCCCATGACACCCTGGTTTTCACTGGGCCGACAACTCTGCAGAGGTGGTGCACTTTCACCACACCAAACATTCATTCCGCTGTGATCAGCCACGGTCCTCATACGACAGTATGCGGGGTTTGGATAACATGATCAAAGCTTTCCCCTAATCCACTCTAGTACAGAGGACTCCCGCTAGGTTTGTTCCCCCTCGACACCGTGTGCTCCACTAGACCCTGGTCTCTCTTAGGACGCCACACCGCCACGGCAGGGGGACCCAACGTAATCGTCTGGCTACTGATCCGCAGCAGTGTATTGTCTCTTACAGACGACAACCCGGCTTCGAGGGCCCCGCCCTTATAGAGTATGAGATCCTCCGTACTAAAACAGACAAGCTTCCGGCTAAGCCCTACCCATCTCAGGTAGTGTGGTTGCACGGGTTAATTGTTCAGGCGGCAGCAGGGACTTCGTAAACAAACCTCCATCTCCGACTGCTCCCAGCAGCTCGGTTTTCATAAACATCTCCATTTGCTCCCAGCAAGATGGGTTTTATAAAACACTTTCTCACCAATCGCTCCCAGCGACTCGGGTTTTTCTTCCAAAAACATTTTTATCCAAACCAGGTTCCCATCCTAAAGTTTTGAGGTAAGAGTATAAGGATATACTACTAGAAAATATAATTTTCTTGATAGCACCTTCAGTTGAAGGCTTCTCAAGTAAAGCCTTATTTTTATAAAACTTATTATATGCTAGTAGATATATTTTTGGGCCAAACAATAATTTTGCAAAATAGTTTTGGGGTGGCAAAATGCCACATAAAAGATAAACATGCATTATTTTATTTTGGAAACAAAACATGCTTTGTATAAATAGTAGGGGTTCAGTAGGGTGTTGAGGTGGCTTGCCTGGCTTGGCAATATGTCTTTGGTCTTGATCTTGATGTTCCTCAGGCTCACTCCTCACTTCCAGTTCCTTCTCGATCGTATCTAACGTCGTAAGCAGGAAAAAGAACAACACTCAAAATCCAAAGCAAGCAATTCACTTAGTTAAACAATAGCAAGCATTGCACAAGATAGTAAGCTAACAATCAAAAGCAAGCAATTCACTTAGTTAAACAATAGCAAGCAACAAGTCCATGTATCTAAGACCAACAACAACAGACCTAAGAAGGTATACATAACAACTCTAACAGTTAAAAAGGTAGCTTTAACTAAACCCTAAAGAAAAACTCTCCATAGGGTGATCGATCTTTTAAGCAAGAGTTGCTGCAGTAGTTTAGGAAATACTGCAGACGAAAGAATCCTAGTAGATAAGGAATTACTCCAGACAAAGTATCTGAGTAGTGGAGGAAATACTTCAGACAAAAGTATCTGAGTAGGCAAGCATTAGTACTAGCATTAAACACACTCACACGCAAGCACGCTGCTAGCTCCAGGAGCATGTGCTAAAAAGAAACTAACCAACCAACAAGGTTAACCCTACTGCTTACATAAGTTCTCGACTAAGAGCTAAAAGTGCAGGTGAGTTATTTCATAGAACACCACAAATAGTACAGCAAGGAAACGGGTTGACAACAATCTAAAATAAACCAACCATAATTACAAGCATTACCAAACACAAACAAACCATGGATAAAACCTAACACGACTCAATAAGCTCAAACCAAGCAACTCATAAAATAAAAACAACACCTAGGGAGCAAGGTGAACTAAGTTGAACTCAAAGGTGAAATTCACCACAAACAACCTAAACAACCAGTGGCTAACTACTTAGAGGAAAGTGGTTCATTAGCCCTTAAAAAATTACTAACTCAACCAAGTAAGTGCTAAGCTTTTAAAACACCACTTATCAACTCATGCTTTACTCCAAACAAACCTAACATAAGTCACTAACAGTACTAACATATTAAGAATAATGATAAGTGTGCTACGGTACCACAACAATTCACAAACAACAGTAGCACATTTTTATAAAGAATCAAACAATTGTTTTCATCATTTTCAAAAGGCAGAAAACACCAATCTGAGAGTTTATTTACCCCGGGGTGTTCTGATTAACCAAAATTTAAGAAAAACTAAGTTTAGGTTCCTTATTAGTATTAGAAACTAACCCAATTGGATTTGCTCCAAAAAGTATTTTTAATAACCAACTAAAAATCACGAAACAGCTACTGGTGTCAAAACAAAACCGAATAGAACTATAGTTTTACAAATCCCCTGCATGCAAGGCTTACACTAACAGAAAGGTACCACTTCAGGATATCCACAGAATTTTAGTTTGCACTAAAAAGATAAGTAAAACTCTAGTTATCAACGTTTTAGTGAAAAAGATACTTTTCACAAGATTACATCTAGCACAATCATACAAATATATTTTTGAAAAAGGCCAACGCCACACGGTTAAGAAAACACACGGCTACTCTACAAAGTTTGAATCAAACAACTTGCATGCTCGAGGATTAAATGGTGAATTAAAACCTAAAACAGATCTAACAAGGTTTCTAAAACAGAAAAAATGATTTAACATGAAAAAAGTTAAACGGGCCAGATCAGGCCCAGATTTGGCCGTGCGGCGCGAATTCAGCCCAGCTTCACGGCCAGCAGCGCGGGAATTAAAAGAAAAACGAGATTCAAGCTGGGACGTTGATCTGAGATCCGATGGCTGCTGTTCTTCATCTTTCCCAGGACGCACAAGACAAGGCAGGAGGTCCAGCAATGGAGGTCGAGCATGGGCTGCTCACCTCGGGGCTCTGCAGGGCGGCAAGGAGGGGCGGAGGTGGAGGCGGAGGGTCGCAGACGGCCTCGGGTGGTCGTGGGAGTGCGCGTCTCGCGCCCGCGCGCCAGAGGACGGAGGCGAGACCGACGGCGTCCACGTCGGGCACGGCGAGGCTGCGGTGACTCCGGTGAACCTGAAACCAAGCGACGATGTCTAAGAGGTAGATCACGACTAGAAGAACTCGAGGGGAAAGGAATGGAGGGCAGTGGTGGAAGGAGGCGAGGGCAGCATCCAAAACGAGCTCGCGGCACCGAGGTATAGACCTCGCGGTCCTGGGCTGCAGAGACGGAGAGGCTACGAGCTCTTGCTCGGGGTTGTGGAGAGGAGTGAGGAAGGCCAGAATGGCAAGGTGAGAGAGGCTGTGGGTGCCTCGGATGCAGGTGGTGTGCAGGGGCCGTTTTTAGGGTTTCTTAGGACAAGGAGGATGGGGTAGTGGGCCATGGCGTGGCTACTGGCTCTCCTGGGCGGTGGAGGAGTGGGTAGGGTGATGTTGGTCGGGAGGCGTGGTGTTGTGCAGTGGGAGGAGGGGTGAGTGATCTCCGGTTGGCCGAATTTGCAAAAGGAGGGAGATGAGTGGAGGAGTGAGGTGGATGAGGGGTTGACAAGTGGACCCTAGCTGACTAGGATATACACATTGGTCAGAGGGGTGAGAGAGGTGAGGTTTTGAGCAGAAATCGATCAAAATCGATTGGGTTGAGTTTGAAATTGAAAAGGGTGCAGTTCTGCCCACCAGGTGCTCGACAGAAGGTCAAAACCAATTTTAATTTCGGATTTTGATGAACCTTGGCAATGGTTGGTTTTAGAAAAGTGTAAGAGGACCAAATTTATTTTCCTGTATTTTTAGTGTGGAGAGAAATAGGGTTTTTAATGAACCCACGAGTAAGATTTTTAGAAATTCATATGAAAAGTAGGCATGGAAACCCACATGAAATGATGGTTAATTTGGCACCAAAGGCTCAACAAATAATTTGGGGTGCGAGACGTGATGTCAAGGATTGATTATGTGTTGGGAGAATTTCCATAGAGGTCAAGTTTAAGTGTCAAGTCATAAATGCCAAAAGGCTATAAAATAAAGGAGTTATGGTCATTGTTTTGACTAGATGTCAAAATGACCATGGATAAAGAGGAAACAAAGATGAACATATTTAAAACTTGATTTGAATAGGAAGATAAGATGAAGTAGGAGAGATATAGGGTGGTGCATTTTCAAAATGGCCATGATTAAGATAAAGGTGGGGTGCTAAAGTTGCAACCTTTTAACAGAAAAGAGGATAGGACCAGAGACATTTTGGTCAAAGTTCTTCAAGATTTTGAATTAGGAAAGATGGTAAGTATGCTCATTTAGGTAAAACATGACCATGAACATGTCATGGATTTTTCACAAGATTTTAGGAAATACTTTTGTTCACAAAATAATTTAATAAGCAACTCTAACCTTTAAAAAAAAGTTAATAACAATATTTAACACAAGCAGGTCAACACAAATCAATCCATTCAACAAGCCACAACCAACAAGCAAATAAATATCACAACCACTAACAAAACACTCAAAGAGTTGGTGAGATGGTGATCAGACACAAACAAATAACAATCAACAAACTACATAACACTTAATAAGATTAGGGGAGATAGTGATCACACATAATCATGACAAGATGATGTTTAAAAAATATCTCAACTCATAACTTGATAGTTGTCAAAAGGTTTGATAAAGAAAACTATAGGAGTAGTATATCTCCAACTTGTATCATTTGCAAAAAGGTGTTTTGAAAACAGGAGCTTTAAAATAAGGTATGTTGATACTTGCAACACATCAAGGTGTAAAATAAGTAGGAGATATTATATAGATCTCCATAGTTTTGCAAACACTTAGATTTTGGAAAACTTATACTTTCTCAAAAAGTAGGCTTTTGGGTTGTATTTAAAAACAAGTATTTTAAAAAGAGTTTGGCCAAAATAAGATTCGAGAAGATATATGGATCATTCTTCTAGTCATGACATGATCTCCAAAAATTTAAATGATATGTTCTACTAGTTGAGTTCAAAGGTTGGTGTTTTCAGTGGTTGTCAACTCAAACAACGAAGCAGACAAAGTTAAACAGAGCAAACAGAAGAAAACACATCCATAAACAAGACCTTTCAAAAAGTTTTTGACGGCCCTAAATTTTGGGTCTCGGACAATCAAGTTTTTCTTGGTTCCAAAATTTTGGAACGTTACAACCATGTCCTTAGATATTGTTTCTCGTCTGGATTAATAGTGCATCTATTCACTCGACATGTCGATCAACCGCTTTATCGTCCTCTGGAGCCGCTCCATTTTTCTTAGTTCGGTCTAAAGACCTCTTGCTTACACATATTGTCCTTCTGGACGACCGTAGGCGTCCTCCGGAGTTTGGAAACTCTCCCAATCCTTATAGCGTACCCAGCGCCCGTGCAACGAACTTTTGTACTAGCAACTTCTTTGCAGCATTTACATCGTCCAGGATAGATCAAAAGATCTATCCTACTATTAAAAGAGCAAACTTGTTGGGATATAGGTACATTAAATCTGAGCCCTTCAATATCCAATTAAACGGTTCAGATCGTTCCAATGTTTGACAACTCAACATTGCCCGTTTTGGACCATTTTGCCCTCCATCGTTTCGTGTTAATTACGGGATATGCCACATCTAAGACAAAACGTTACTTTCTACTTATAATTCGTCGTGCGTTTTGCACCTTCGCTGTTTCCAGACGGCCGAGTACCGTGGCGCGGGAAGAAGGATACAATCGCGATCGAGGGGCTGCCCAGCGACGACCTAGAGGACGAGAGGATCACGGAGGCTGAGGAGGTGGTGGGGATTGTGAAGCAGTGGAACTCCCTCGTGGTGATCAGCCGGACAAGCCGATCATCGAGTCGTCGGAGAACCAGGTGTACCTCGCCGCGGCCGCTTGCCTCGGGAGAGGCCGGCCCGATCCAGCTCGAGGAGTTCTGGCACCTGCTAATCCGCACGGTCGACGCGACATGGATGGCTGGCCGAGGATGTGATTCCCACGCTGCCCGTGTCGGACCCGGCAAGCGGCGGTGGTGGTCCATTGTCGGCAATCTGCCATGACGTATCCCGTCGTTGCACGCAGATTTGCTAAAATATTCATGCTGTCGAGTGTCGTGACCGAGGTGTTCATCGTCCACATCCCTGAGGCGTCTACCCATCAGCCAATGCCCTCATGATTTGCGGCAGCGCTGGTTTAATGCATTAAGAGAAGATTTACACAATCTGACCATGTTAACTTATTTTAAGCTCGTGGAGTAGCTAAAGACCATGCGTACATGCTAATTTCAGATAGTGGTGTCGTTACTGTGTTAAACGTGCTAAATCTCAGTTAACATATTATCTATGAAATTGTGATTGTGATATTTATAGCAGTTCTGGTACTGTGTTTGACCAAACCGGAAGAACTAGAACATAAAAGGGCACTGTGAGGAAACAAATTCATTTCGGTGCGCAATAGAATAATTAACCGGGTAATGCAAAAAAGGAACCGCGACGAAACAAATTCGTTTCAGTGTATAATAGAATAGCTTCGCCCGTGGGGTCAAGGGAATATTCCGTGACAAGAACGATGAGGATGACGACAATCTTCATGCCCACTGCCTACTCCTTGCGCTCTTCCCCTCTACATGCAGTTGTTGACGCCCGAGACGGTGTCGTCACTGAAGGCCGTGTTGAAGGATACGTGTGTGTGAAATTAAGGATATGTCATAATTTCTGTCGAGAAGACGCCCAAGAAGACCGTCTTTATTGTCGTGCACAAGTTCCGGTGGCTTTTGTTTAAGCTTTGCATGGTCCATGATGCTTACATAAGTATGGTTCTCTTTGCAATATAAAATGTAGAACTGATAAAAAAACGTAAAAGAAGTTATCCAAATAACTCTTGATAAATCCTGGTGTGTTCATATTTATAAGTTTAACCATTTAATCGTCAAAACGTGCGTTGCACGTACATGTCAACTAGTAGTATAAAATGAGTATACAAGAAAGTACAAAAAGAATCACAGCATTTGCAAAACGCCTATCGAGGAAAATATATATATTGTGAATGATATATATTTTTCTAATTTGTCTAAGGCCTGCTGCCGTGCTGCCAAACAGTCCCAGCAACAATTCAGCATTAGAAAAAACTACAGAGGCAGCCCATGGCCTGCTGTTTCACGAGCAGCCTGGGACTGAATTCTATACTCAATTTGCTTGGATGGGCTATTTCCTAGTCGGCCTTTGGGCTGTTTGGTCGGTTCACTTAATCATCTTTTTTCCCTCAAAATAAATAACTTAGTCATCTTTCTTACGATTTATTCAGTTATACTCAACTTAAAGCCAGTTAGATGTGCTTCAAAATAGCGAGCTGAACTAGCTGCTTGCGAGCATCATCCGCTCGCTCGTCTAGCTCGTTACCATAACGAGAAATAAGAAAAGATGACTTTTTTGCTCTATTTGTTGCTGCAATGATCCGACCTAAACGAGTCTACCAAAGGAGCGTTAGATTAAGTCCCAGACTTTCGAGCTTTATGTCCAGTCCTAGCGGCTAAGAGCAACGATGCTCTTTCACCGGCCCACTCCACTAGATATTTTCTATCATTTATGTTTTTTTACTTTTAACAATCAACACAGATGATGCTTAATACCATGTTACTGTTTCAGAATAATCTACAAGGATTAAGAAAACTCACATCACCCCACTTCCTAATCCTAGTCACCAAATTGCAAACAACGCAATGTACCCAAGATTATTCTCAATTGACATGTTACCATTCAAACGGTTCTTTGATAGGTTTAGGAAGTCCATCTCCATGATACTCCCTCTAATTGCCCTACATTCTGGGTTTAGTTACCACAAATTCAGTTGTTGTAAATACAACAACCCCATTGTGTTTTGACTAACAATTCAGTGTATTCAACCGCTTAAAAAATTGCAATGTTTACTTCACTACATGAGTCGCGTCAGGTCTTAGGCCACCCGCGGCGCTACAAAAGCTAGGCCGCGTTGTGGTTACCTCGTCGTCACGTCTGTGTCAGGTTTCTCTTGGCTCTAGCGAGCCACGACCTGTGGACCACAACACTCCAACGAATGCATACTCTCAACATCGCGCTCCTTGTTGGAATTCCGGTGGTCGGGGGTGTACCACCCAATGATATCATGCCCTCGATTTCCATGCTACGGTACCGCATGCCGTGGTATAGTTCGGTGGTACTCCCCCGACCGCCGGAATCCCACCAGGGCGCGATGCTGGGAGCGGGCACTCGCCGGCGTGTCGTGGCCCGCATATGGCGGCTCGCTAGTGCCGAGAGAAACGCGACGGCAGTGTAACCGTGGGGCGGCCCAGCCTTTGTACCGCCGAGCTGGGCTTCTCCGTTGTGCAAAGTTGCCGGAGTTGGCGCAAAGAACAGCGGCGGCAGGACGCAACGGGAAAAGGAAATACGTGGCCGCGTCCTCCCTATCGTTGTGGAGAGGCCGCGCGTTGAAGCGCCCCAAATTAGACAAAACAAACCCCAACCATCAGCTCCGAGCAGAAAGGACCAGTAGGTGCCCGCTCCGCTCTCCCCGGCACCGACGACCTCCTCCTAGATGCGAAATTCCTGTGCCGCCCCCTCGCAACCCACCCGGCCACCGGGCCGCCTCCTCTTCTCCGCCTTCTTTTGTCCCGGTCCCTATCCCGTCTTCTTGGTTTGCCTGGAGAAACTCCGCCAGGATTGGGATTTCTCCGGTTCATTTCGGAACCGGCGGTGCCTTGATGTTTGACGGTATTGCCAGATGGAGGAGGTAGGGAGGGAACATGACAGCTCCGTGGCGGTGGTGGCCGTGGAGGATTTCACCGCGGCCAAGGTCAGTCAGTCGAATCCTGTTGGTTGTTTCCCCCTCTACTCTTTGTGCAATCTGTTGGTCATGATTGCTGTGAGCACATGCCCAAATTGGAATCATCCTTTCATGCCGTGATGATTTAATTTTTCTGGAAAGGGTCGAATTGTTAGGCTACAACGTAAACACAGGATATAAATTAGTCTGGAATCCAATCCATTCACCCTCCGTTTCCTGTCACTAACCTTCGGCACTGACTCTTTCAAATGCAGGATCTAACCAACGTGAACACAAAGCCTACAAGGAGATATCCGCTCACTTCGTTGATCGCCATATTGGCCCTGGTCACGCTCGTGGGCGTATACATATTCTCGATGTCGCTAAACCAAAATGGGATGCTTTTCGGACTCAAGCAGACAAACATGATAGAGAAGGAAAGGGAGCAGCCTTGTCATGACTCCAGCATTCCAGAGACTGAGATGCCTTATGTGCACTATCCTTCACCGGATACTTATAGTAGGTAGGTATGGCGATCAACTTGGCCATCTAAGTTTACATTTGTAGGATGGTCAGTAACTTGTTCTTTTGCTTGTTAGGAAAGAATGTGCGTGCACACCAGTTAGATTCTTTGCTATCTTGTCGATGCAGAGGTCAGGGAGTGGGTGGTTTGAAACTCTGTTGAATAGCCATGAGAATATTAGCTCCAACGGAGAGATTTTCTCTGTCAAACAAAGGCGAAGTAATGTCACAGAGATCACCAAGACATTGGATAAATTGTACAATCTGGACTGGGTCAGCAGTGCTGCTAAAAACGAGTGCACGGCTGCTGTGGGGTTGAAATGGATGCTCAATCAGGTACTTTTTGGCATGACAGTAATATTTGATTATTCCACGTAATTAAGGTGAAAGAAAATTTACTTGCTTGCCAAATAATTTTTGTGCAGAACATCATTCTATGGCTGAAGTATATGTTCTATAAATAGTTGTATGTTTTACAATGTATCATTTCATTCTTTAAGTAGGTGTATCTTGTTACTGTGGAATTTTTGTCGTGCGCCTGCTTGTGCAGTTTTTTGGCTTTCAGGATCAAAAGATTTATTGTAAATCCTTTTACTTTCTTCAAAAATTGTAAATATTTTCACATTTGTGTTTTTGTAAGAATTATTTTTTTTGCAGCAATTAATTAATTTCAGTGCATCTCTAATCTTAACTAGCCTATTTTATATTTATGGAATTACAGGGTCTAATGAAAAATCATCAAGAGATAGTTGAATACTTCAACCGAAGGGGTGTATCTGCAATTTTTCTCCTAAGAAGAAATCTTCTGCGGCGTTATGTCTCTATATTGGCCAATGATTATGATAGAATCACCAAGCAACTAAATGGAACTCACAAAGCTCATGTGCATCGCAGAGGCCAGGTTTACATTTTTCCCTTGATACTCCAGAGTGCGATGAATTTTTATTTGTGCCTACAACTTTTGGTATCACAAAGCAACGATAAACCCATCTTACCTGCTATACTATTGTAGATGTGCATGCCGAATAAAAGGAAATCCTTTTGTTTTCACTGCAGGCATATATTCTTGCTCAGTATAAGCCAAGAATTGACACAAAATCGTTGATTGCTGAACTGAGGAGATCTGATAAGCTGGCAGCTGATGCTTTAGTGAGTTTTAAGAAGACACGGAATATTGTGCTGTACTACGAAGATGTTGTCAGCAATCGCACTGTGAGACTCTTGCATTATATCTGTGTTTGGGAATAAATTAACCTTTATTTCTCTAGATAACATCTATTTTTCTTTATTTCTTCAGAAGCTCACAGATGTGCTGGATTTTCTGAAATTGCCAAAGACTAAGCTGTCGAGTCGGCATGTGAAAATCCATACTAAGCGATTGCGTGATCATATTGATAATTGGATTGATGTTTATAATACTTTGAATGGCACTCAGTATGAGAGCTTCTTGAACGGCTGAAGGTGACCAAACTAGCTAAACGTGTAAATAATGTTGTAGTGGGTTTTCCTTCTTTTGACCCCTCCTTCCCCCCTTCCGTAGCTAGAATAGTAAGTCAGAGTTGGCACTTTTGTCCATCATGTGCTAAGCCAAAGGGCTCATTTATCTTCAGTTGACACCCTGACATACATATATTTTAGCTGATTAAATTAATAACTATCATACAAAGTTATGATCATCTTTCACTTCTCAATCTCCCTCACTTAGTTCAGAGTGTATATAGATGGATGATAATTACATCTTATTTTTGTTATCAATTCAGTATCCTGATTATTTTGTACGTAGCTGGTAGGATTTTTTTTTATCGTTATACCTGATAAACTGGAAAAAGTAGTCCAATAAGAGATGACATAATGATCTAAGCTAGTTCAGTTGGTGGCATATCAGATGTTCATAACTTCAGGACATAAGATGACAAAGGACACCGTTATGACTGCTGAGTACATTACTACGAACCGCATAAATTCGTCTGAGTGCTTCATTTTGTGTTAGAGGTTGATATCTGTAAGGACTTAACCCACTACCATTGCACAGCTGCTCGAGCCTAATTCTGCTTTAGTTAATATTATTTGAGAATTGGAAAATACCTCTCATCTTTTTTTCCCCAAAAATAAAGTTCAAATGGGATTGAAACTTTTAGGCCACCTTCAGAACATGGAACATTTATGGTGTATGTGGGAATTTGAAATATTACCTGATAACAGAACTTAGTTTCTCTTGTTACTTTTCACCGTTAACCACTGTTCCCTACCGGTTGACGAACAAAAGGGATGTTTCAGATATTGACATGATCTTCAAAATGTAATTTTGACCAATACTTATAATATTCTGAAATTACTTGTTAAGAAAAATCTGTGCATATGATTTAAGTTTACAATGCAAATATTTGAAACAATATTGTTCACCAAAGTTTGACTTAAGGCATATGTAAAACGTTGTGTTGTGTGAACTGGAGGGAAGACAATTTAAAATCGGTGCTGAACTGATAATAGACAATTTAAACTTTGTACTAGTTCGCCACTTGAAAATGTTGCCAGATAATAGAACTTCCTTAGCTTCTGTTGTTACTTGTCGACAATGGCAACTACAGTTTAAAGTAGATACTTAGCAGAAACAATCTTCATTCTAGCTTGTGTTATTGTTCAAAATTATGTACTTCCTTTTACTCAGATGCACAAACTGATAATACACACAGCCCAAGTAAGTTCAATATGCAACTCAGACTCCTATCGACCTTCAATTATAGTAACTGCCCCGCTGTTGAATATGCTGCTGTCTGGTTTGCTTGATGACGTTTCTGTTTCCATTAGAATTCTTCTAGCTGCAAAGCCAGGCTGCTTAGGGGTTGGTAATGGGACAGTATCTGTAGCAGCTAACATCAGAAGCACTTGAGACATCAATGGACGGTCATCTGGATTCTCTTGCACACACAGGAGTCCCACTCTGGTGCATTTGAGTACTTCATCGGAGTTGAACGGGCCATTCATGGTTTCATCTGCTAATTCTATGCCTTTCCCTTCGTTCCATAAACTCCATGCCTGTGGAAAAAACGTGACCAAGTTATTTTGGAGTTGAACTGAGAAGCACAAATGGTATGTGTTTGATGAGGTATATTCTCACATGTCCTAGAAGATTTAGGTGATTTGAGTAGGAATACACCCCTCTGTTTCTCCTACCGCTAATTATTTCCAGCAGTAGTACTCCGAAACTAAATACATCTGATTTGACTGAAAAGACTCCATCCATTGCATATTCGGGAGACATATAGCCGCTACAGAAGAGCCATATCAATATGAGTAATACTGGAAGCTCATTTATATACTCAAATATGGTTTTCATGTTACCATACTTACTATGTCCCAACCACTTTTCGTGTATTGATTTCTGTCTCTTCACTGCCAAACATTCTTGCCATACCGAAGTCAGAAATTTTGGGTGTCATCTCCTTGTCTAGAAGAACATTACTTGCCTTCATATCTCTATGGATTATTCTGTACCTCGAGTCCTGGTGGAGATACAGTAATCCTCGAGCAATGCCTTCTATGATAGAGTATCGCGCTTGCCAATCAAGCAGGATACTGTTGGATTTTTCTGTTGACATATGCAAATACATGTTTTCCTCTGGGAATATTATCGGCGGATATTCAAGGTCCGAAAAGAAAGGTTGAGAGGTTACCAAATAGGAAGTAGTCCAAGCTCTTATTTGCCATATATTCATATACAAGTATCCTTTCTTGTCCACTAATGCTGTAGCCAAGAAGCCGAACAAGGTTTCGATGCTGGAGTTTAGCTATTAACATAACCTCATTCCTGAACTCATCGAGACCCTGTACTGATGTTTTTGAAAGTGTTTTTACAGAAATTTCTTGTCCATCCTCAAGCTTACCCTGTAATTTTGAAGGAAACAGTTCCAAACTTAGACGTAGAGTAGCTGTAGATCAGGAAGTCTAGATTGCGTTACTTTTAGTTGTTTGTTCATTTAAATTTCTTGTCTTTACCTGTAACTTTAATACCCTGTACGAGAAACCTAATAGTTAGTTGCTCCATCTGGAACTGTGAGCCTCCATTCAATTGAAATATATAGATTTGCATTCCTATGGGTTTAAATTCATCCATTCGGGTGCTACTACCTTATATACCGGTCCAAAGCCACCCTCGCCGAGTTTTTTTTTGAACAGGATTCGATTACAAAGAAACAGGAAGCTCATCACACTTACAACAAGGTCCAGAAGAGCCAGAAAAACTACAAACGGACCCCGAAAAAGCGCAAAGAACACCCCGAGCCACAAGAAGAGAGCACAATCGAATCCCTACCCGAACCCCAAGCACCTAGGCGTCGCCGGTGCCGCCGTACCTCATACCGCCGGGAAGGAGGAGCCACCACAACATGTAGAAGACCGCAAGAGCTGTCCGCCGCTGAGGGACGGAACCGAGAACCTCTGAACGCACACGGCCAGAGCTCCAGCACCCAGCAACCTCCCGTCTTCCAGCCGGCACCGTGCCGCCCAGGCCAGCCACCACCAGCCACGCACCACCTCCAGACGCCGCTCCCCTCGCCACCACGGCTGGTCGGAGCAGAAGCGTCGATGAAGAAGACCGCCAGACCCACCTGCAACAAAAAACGGGATGCCGACCTCCCGCAACACCTCACCTCGCCACCACGGCCGGCCAGAGGAGCGCAGAGAGAGGACCGCACCCGACGAACAACCTCCACAGCCTCCCCGACAGCAGCGCCGTCGGACTGGAGAGAGAGGGGGAGGACTTATTCTTCAAAGCCGCCGGCACCTTCTCCAGCCCGATGCCGACGGCGAAGCAAAGGAACCCTAAAAAACTGCACCTACCTACACGCACAGACGAGATCCGGAGCTTCCCCCCACGTCGCGACGCCGGAACGGCGCCGGAGACGGAGGGAAGCGGCGGATTCGCCGGCGGAGACTCGGGACACCCTTCTTTCGCTCCGATCTACTGTATCAGGGAGGGGAACGGGGAGAGAATAGACTATACCCTCGCCGAGCTTGTTATTGATGGAGAAACCATCAGTGGCAGCTGCAATCGTCGCCAGATCAAATATTGGCAGTTCCAAGTCATCATCATGACTACTTCCATCGTAGCGGCGGGGGTTGCTGCGTGAGCCGCCACTCCATTTACTCGATCCTGCAGTCATACAAGTCAGAATAACATACATAAATACCACTTTTCCTTTTTTGCCCAGGTACGCTTGATGGAATATCATGTTACTCATGTTATATACTCAAATACACGGGATGCTACCTGTTTTTCGTGCTAGCTTCATCTTTCTTGACCAGAAGAAAAATCCAGCAAGTGCTACAAGCAATGCCAGTGCGGAGATGCTGGCCACAACTGCGATCACTGTGCGTGTCTTGTTCGATTTGGTTGTAGAACCTGCGTAAGACCACGTAATGGTTAGATTGATGATGAATATGCCTT
Organism: Poa pratensis; assembly: GCA_947311845.1. Classification (NCBI taxonomy): domain Eukaryota; kingdom Viridiplantae; phylum Streptophyta; class Magnoliopsida; order Poales; family Poaceae; genus Poa; species Poa pratensis. The sequence goes on from CAMZMU010000027.1 coordinate 33,188,872, forward strand.
GACATTCATATCTGGAGGAATCAGGAATGTACATGTGCAGTCATCAGTGGCCCAAGAAATGCTACATGATGCTCTTGCCAAATACGCCCGAGCCTTTCAAGAGGCTGGGGGTATGCTCCCATTTCGGAAAAGAAAAATTTGCAGTACTACTTTTTATGGGGCTAGCTTAGCCGGATGCTGCTGCTATTTGGTGAGAAACTAGCAAGATGGCCCTCGCAAATGCGAGGGCATCATCTTTATCTTATTGAATAGGTCTATAGAAAATATTTGTGGTTTCAGAGGTAGTAAATGTATGGAATTCTTAATTACACGGCTCTATGTACACAAGCTATGTGATGGTAAGTAAAATAATATGTGTAAAAATAGTTTGAACCAATTTATTTTGTTGTCGAATATTTAGTGCGATATTTTAAAAATGTCATGTCATTGTTTTGTAACATAGTAGTGCAATTTTGATCTATTTTATTGTTTTTCTACAGCTCCACACTCTTCCATGTGATCTATAGTCGTACTCAAATGTATTATCATGTCTTTTCACACAAATAATTTCAAAACACTTTAATTAGTCATCGATTTACTACATGTTCTCTCATATGTACTTTTCCATTGATTAAAAAATTCTTCTCAACCTGTCATGAACACTTGAAATTCTTTTGGGCCCAATTCAATTACAGGCCATTAATTCTAACGCTCTTTAGTGACCATCATCATTATGTCCCAATATGTTATGTCAATTATTTGATAGATATATCTAAAATAGTGCAAAGCAAATAAAAACATGATGGGAATGATATTTCCATTAAAATCTTTATGATTTAATTTATATCCAACAAAAATTTTGTATTTGATTTTACATAAGTTTACACTCAAACAAAATTCTAGTTTTGTCTTTTGTGTGATCAATAGAGAATCATTCTTAAGATTTATAACATTCTAATACAAAAAATCCTACGATCAAACATTCTCCAAACTACTTTTTAAAATTACATTCACCACAAAGGGAATAGATACAATTTTTCCATACCAAGCTTGTATAGTTTTGTACAACTTATTATCTCATAATTATGGTGTTTGATACTCATTCTTCTACAACAGCATCAGCGTTCCCTCTAGTTACCAGTTAACTCACTACTATGCACATCTTGCACGTGATCTCTATTTTTCTGGCCGAAACCAAGTACCTTAGGAAATGAGCTAACGTTCATCATTAATTTATCGCCCTCATAAACTTTTACGAATGCTTTGTTTGATCAAATTGCAACACTCACTGATTTTTAGTGGGGGCATTTATTACAGTTCTTAAATCAAGTCGAGCATGCATCACTTGTCTAGAGTATTTTGTACACATGTAAAATTTGTTTGTAGAGTCTGGGTGCAATATGATTTAGTACTAAAAGGCCGTTTATCGAAAAATGCATGCGTACAATATCTAGTTATTACATTCTAGTATTCTTTGTGCTGAATGCCACAAACTCCATCATTGGTTGTAGGCTTGTAGCCGCAACCGACAGAACAAAAGATTATTGGCGCTGGTCATTTTTTTTTCCTTTTGAAACCTGTTGATCGTTGCATACACAGGCGTGCAAATGTGCAATAGATTTTGGTCGTACCGTTGCATCCAAGTTTTTTTTTTTGACATTACCTGTTACCTGTTGCATCCAAGTTGTGCATGATGGATTATTAATCACGACCTTTCTCGTTATGTTTTTTCATGTCGATCGTACTTTTTTTTTGCGATTGTTTTTCGACCTTGTTGAAAGGTTACCCGTGATGGATTATGACTGCATGCGTTTTTTTTTTGCACGTACACACTACACGATCTGGTTTTGTAGGAATCCTAGGTGGGTCATTTGGACGTGAAACATCTACAGCCTATTTTTTTTCTTGAAGGTTACACGTGGTGGATTTTGACTTGTTTCTTGCACGTACAGAATCCCAACTCCTTAGGCATATGTTTTCTTTAAAAACTTCTTATGTACGTGTTGGTTATGACTTTTTGTACACGAATTAATGTTTTCTTGCACGTACAGAATCCCAACTCCTTAGGCATATGTTTTCTTTAAAAACTTCTTATGTACGTGTTGGTTATGACTTTTTGTACACGAATTAATGTTTTACGTAACATCTTTATCTTTTAATCTCAACCGTCACTGCTAAAATCGACGGGTTATATATTTCTTACCTATGTGGCTTAACGTGGTGCCTCGAAAAACTAACTCATTTTGCTTTAACGTGGTGCCTCGAAAAACCAACTCATTTTGCTTTTACTCCCTCCGTTTCAAAATATAAGTCGCACTACCTACTTACCAACCATGTATCTAGACATCTTTTAGTGCAAGATTCAACATGAATCTTGCACTAAAAGATGTCTAGATACATGGTTGGTAAGTAGGTAGTGCGACTTATATTTTGAAACGGAGGGAGTAGTATATATAATAGATAGATGTGGTTGTCTGGCTTATTGGCTAAGCAGCTCATGGAAAGAATTAAGCGGGTGTCCTCGTAGAAGGGCAGGAAATAGGACATTCCCAGGTAAGCATCTGATAATCTTAGCTTTGGCACACGGCAGAGTGGTGCAGGGCGACTAGTCCCACCCACATTTCTTGGTTACGGGGGCGTGCCCTGACCTTCTTTGGTTGCGGGTTTCTCACGAAGCCTCTGGCTATGCCCACGAGCTTTGCTGTGATGAACTTGTACCAGTAGTGCAGGCATACCAGGGCAGTGGCTAGCTGGAGATGTCGCGCTTGGTTGGCTCGGCGGGGCTGCGCTCCTACTGACGGGGCCGAGCCTGCGTGATCTGGGCTGGAAAGGTTCAAAGGCGCTGGCCGGGCGGCATGGCTTGCATTGGAAGCAGCAGCGCCCATTGAGGTATTTTGAACTTGGAAGTCCAAAGAGAGCCTAGATTTCATGGAGCCTGATTTTTTAAATTCAATATCACCATTTCAAAGTTTCAAAGAAATCTAAACAAAACTCCTGGATGTAGACTATGTCGAACTCTACCAGTGTGCAAAAAACCAACTTTATAATACGTCGATCGATCTGTCAATTAACAATCGGCATCTTATCACTAGAGCTGTCCAGCATGTCCCCCTTTATCAGCCCCACGAAATTTCACCTGCCAAATGATACGATGCCCTCATGTGTCTCTTGTTCTCTACAAAGGTCATGCGACGCTAGTCTAATCGACATCAGGCATATGCCCAGCAGCGTCAAAATTAAACGCATTTGATTCCTCCATGGAAGGGGAGATCTCGTCGCATTCCCCATGTCTCCTCTGGCCTTTTCCATTGGCCGATCAACATGCCAAAGCACCGACTGTGGAGGGTGCACGTAGATGCTCGACAGGAACGTCACAAAACAAGTTGAGGTTCTTGGAACAGTCGGCGCCGACAACCAATTAGCTTGGGACGCCAAGCATGCGAGCATTCAGACGCCCTGCCTCTGATATTCAAAAGAAACGGGTAACCTTGTCGACCACTCATCCGGATGAAACTCTTTCACCCAGAGTGCTCTGGAGTTTTCGGTAACCGTGGTTACTGGAAAAATACCACCCATAGTTACAAATCTTGACCGTGTATGAGGTGAAATCCACGGTGGGAGTGGAGATCTCATTTCGTTTCAGCGGCTGTTCTAACGTACTACTACATAATTGAGCTTTTGTTGTGGCCTCAGAAATAAAAGTTTGCTATTTTTCGGATGAGTGTATGGCCCTGCTTTTGGAAGTAAAAGAACTTGGGACCAATCTGCTCATTGTCGAGCTTCAAAAAGCTCTTTTCACTTCCTTTCTTTCTACTGTGCCAACTTATATTTTCCACCAAAAAAAGCAGCATCGATTACAGAAAAAGCAAATTGAAAAGGATAAGACGGGCTAAAGAATGAAAAGGATATCTATCATGTTCTTCTACTGATTTACTGAATACGGAGTATTATGCTTTGCAGTTGCATGGTGGCAGTCGTATGAATGCAGCGATGCAATGCAAGTGAGTATGGCGCGCGTATGTACGTACCGAGATCGGCGGCGGCGAGGCGGACGAAGAGTTCCTGTCCGAAGTCGAGGTACACGCGCAGGTCGGTGAGCGCCGAGGTCCACATGACGCAGCCCTCGCCGTTGCCCCGGCGGTCGTCGCTCACATTGCCGCTGGCGTACGCCGTGCAGGAGCAGTTCCTCAGGCACGCCTGCCGGCACTGCTCCAGGGTGAGCCCCATGTCCAGCACGCTCAGCGTCGTGTCGGGCACCTTGGCGTGCCTCACCGTGACGAACCCGTTGCCTCCGGCGCTGCCGCTGCCGTTCCCGCCGCCGCAGCCGAGCGGCGTCGCCCGCACGCACCCGTCCCAGCCGTCCCGCAGCGTCCACGCGGCCGGCGACCTGGGGACGAAGCCGGGCAGGCAAGAGCAGACGGGCATGCTGTTGGTGTCGCACACGCCGTTGGGCCCGCACGGCGACACCGCGTCGCACTGGTCCTTGGGCGCGTACCAGTACAGGTTCCATGTCCCAGACGCCGGCACCCACGTCGACCGCTGCAGCAGCCCGTTGCTCCCCGTGATGTTCAGTCCCAGCCTCGATATGATCGACTCGTTGTGCACCTAATTAAGTCGTGAATTCAGTAGCATAAGCATTTGATTAACAAGACTAAACACTCATGAAAGCTGCTGCACCGGTACGTACATGAAAGCTGTATGTGACTTCCTGGGCGTTGTTGATGAAGCTGAACGTGAAGTCATTGTAGGTGACGGTGTCCGGCACGCCTGTGAACTGGACGCCGTCCCGGGGGCCGGAGCGCCAGGCCACCTCACCACCGTTCCAGATGAACACCTGGGGGTCGCCGGAGGTGACCATGGCCATGACCACGGGGCCCGGCGAGGGGTCCGACGGGCTCTTCCACGCCGTCAGCGTCCTGTTCCGCCCCGTCACCAAGTCCACCCCCAGCTTCATGTCCGGGAGCAGCGTGTCGGTCCGGTAGTCGAACCCCTGCCACGCCACGCCGTCGCTGCCTGCGTCGTCCGCGAGCACAAGGTTGCCGTTGTCCAGGATCCGCGCCGTGGGGCTCGCCAGCGGCGCCGATGATGCCGGCTTGACGGACCAAACGACGGTGGAGTCGTTCGACGCAATGGCTAGCGTGCCGGTGGCGGACACGGATAGCGTGGCGCCTGGGTTGGCCGCGACGTCGCCCGGGATGGGGTGCTCGCGGTTGGCCACCCACACGACCGTGCGGACGGAGACCTTGCTGTACCAGACCCCGACGAATGTGTTGTTGCCGCCCGGCGGGGTGAAGACGCCGAGCACGAACTTGGCGTCGGGCCCCGAGAGCAGCGTCTCGTTCACGGCGAGCGGGTGGCCCAGCGTGATGGTGTCCCTAGCATAGCATGCCACGGGCACGAGAACGAGGAGGAGGAGGATGCAAGCGAATGTCGCCATTGCTCTGAAGTCTGAATGAACGAGTGGTGCTACCACCGTACCACGTCACTGTGGGTTGTGCGCTGGCATTCTGGAGTCTGGACGGGAGCTGCTGGTTAGGGTGGTGGTGGAGGATTGTTGCATGTTCGTGGAGCTGCAGCGACTCGTTTTTAAGGGAACCAGAGCTCTTGGACTTTTTCTGCGGCTCTACGGTATAATGAGAAGAGCGGACAGTATAAAATGTTCACACAAGCAACATATAGCGTGTCGGGGGCTACCCCGGGTAGGGTCATGTTGTGGTATAAGCAAGGTCCCAGGTGTGTGCCGGGTTACAGTAAAAGCCGGCATACCTGTACCGCAGAGGTGACCGGGGTATGAAGTTGGTGCAAACCGACATAGGAGAACCGAGGTAACCGGGCCAGAAGGGACCGAGGTACCATGCCGGTGCGAGCCGGCATATGTTGACCGAGACATGGGATCCGAGATAAGTAATCCGAGATGTCATAACCGACATATGTATGTCGGTATCTTGAGTGTTTTCTTATGTGCAAGGAAGGTTATTCAGGAAAGGGAATCCGGCATATCCATGCCGGGTTAACGCAATGAGGTACCTTGTGTCGGCTGGAGTCAATGCTCCTGTCATGTCCCGTCTGGCACGGGAGCGCCTGACACGGAAGCACCTGACATGGGAGCGTGCAGGAGGAGCGAGGGAACAGGTCTCCCCTAATCGCTGACCCCGGGACATCCGGGTTAAAGGCTACGAGATAGGCGTGTGCGTGCCCTGTCCTGTCCCTGGCAGCGGGTACATTCTAGCTGTGCCGTAGCGCTGCAGGGGGTGGTCATGTCACGTCTTGTCTCTGACAGGAGTAACATCATGACATATCTGTGGCATGGCTAAAGTGCACTGCGAGGGGCACTTCCGTAACTCGGTTTAGCCTATAAGTAGGGCTTCACCCCCCCTGCGTGAGGGACGGCCGGAGGATACCCTGAGACTTATTTCCCCCCGTAGCTTCATATTCTTCTTTGTGTTCATCCTCATTGTTGAGGCACACAGCTCGAGGAGCAACCTTGTATTTGTGATACCTCAGTATAGAGAGAGAGGCAGGCAGGAGTAGGGGCTTTACCTCCTCACGAGGGCCCTGAACCTGGGTAGATCTTGGTGTGCTTGTATGTTCTTTTGTGTGTGCTTCTTAGCGATCTAGCCCTCTCCCGGATCCACCAGCGTCCATTGGCCCCAACTCAAGCCATCCCATGGCATCTGCCGTGATACCACCACGACAGTTGGCGCCCACCATGGGGACAGCAGCGGCGCTGGCTGGTGTGATCATCTGGACGGGTTCCATCATCGACTCCAGCGAGCGCGTCGTCTCCGGGCTCATCTGCAAGCTCGGCTCGCTGAACTTCATCAGCGACAATGCAGGATGCTTCGGCAGCAGGCCATTCCCGACGAACGGCTGCCTCATCAGATTCGGCACCTTCGTGACCTATGTGGCCACCGAGGTTGTCTGCAAGTACCCCGAGCAGGTGCTGGTGGCCAAGGATCCTCCTGTTGTTTGTGCGGCTCGCGGCCGGCGTACCGCTCGCCCCGGGAGCTGCGCAGAGCTCATGGTGACTGGCACTGGGGTGGTGCCGGTAAAGGAGAAACTGGCACAGGAGAACCCGGCAAAGGAGATGCCGGTAATCCTGCCCCCAAGATCACCAGATCGGCGAAAGTGCCGCTGGAGAGTGGGGAGAACCTCCGAGACCAGGCCGGTACATCCGATGTGCCGGTTAGGCCGGCCCATCTCGAGGAGATAATAGAGAAACTGGCTGTGCCGGTAGTTGCCGGCACAGATGCTGCCCAAGTGGAGGCAGAGCTGGAGGCACGTCGTCAGAGCTTGCATGAGGAGGCTCTCGCGATGGCCGAGGTGAGGAGAGAGTTTGGGATAACTCTCCGTGAGTATAACCAAGCTCATGGTTTAACCCCGGTAGCTGCTCGCCCTAGTCCCGTAGAGGATGTGCGCAAGAGGGGTAAAAACCTCAATGCCGAGTTTGCTAGAGATGGTAGATCTAGCTCCAGTAAGACTCCTAGTAACTTGTCGGTCGAAAAACCGAAGTATAATTCTCCTGCTAAAACTCTTAGGGCTGCCGAGGCAGCAAGAGCTGAGTTGTCAGGCTTATCTGGAGAAGCTCGCCGTAGGCAGCAAGACCGAGTTAATGAGTTGGTAGCTGTGGCTACCCGGTAGAATGAGGCCTACCGCAAGGCCAACACAGTTGCAGGAGGGTCCGAGATTGTTCACACGGCTAGGGGAGCCAGTGGATCTAAGGGGCAAGCTTCGTCACCGCATGTCGGTGTAGATCGGGACCGGAGTGTAAACTCCGGTAAGAGCAAGCAGATGCAGGTGTATGACCCGGCATGTGCCAGAAAACAGTTAATTGCACGAGGAAGTGTCGGCCGGGGTAAAAGCAATCCGGTCAGGGCGGTCCAGGTGCCGGGGTAGTTAACTCGGCTGGCCGAGGCTAACCGCCTCGATATCCAACACGAAATCTCGCCCAGCAGCAGCAGCAAAATGTCGAGCTTGTTCAGCAGCTACAAGGTGTTGACCAAGTGGCTAATCGTTATGATGATGGTTACTCGGCTATGGAGAAAGCCGGGTATCCGAGATATGAAGGTGCACTGGGATCCCGATTGGGAACTCGCCAGTTGTCCCCAAATGACGCACGTTACAAGATGGACATGATCTATATGTCCGAGATGCTGGAAGAGCAAGGTCCACCTGGCCCGGCATGCTTTGGACCTCGGATCATGAGGGAGCCACCGGTGCGGCACTTTTAGTTGAACCGAGGCGCAAAGACATATAACGGCAGTACTAAGCCGGAGGATTGGCTGACAGATTATGTATCGGCGGTACATATAGCGGGAGGAAACCGCCGATGGGCGGTGAGGTATATCCCGCAAATGTTGGAAGGGCCAGCCCGGATCTGGCTGAACAACCTGCGAGAGGGCAGTGTTGATTGCTGGCTGGAGTTTGAAGAAGCATTTGTTAGCAACTTCTCCAGCACATACAAGAGACCGAATCGTCCTCAGCAGCTTGCGATGTGCAAGCAGAGGGATAATGAAACTGACCGGGATTAATTGACCCGGTGGAGTACTATTCGCAATTCCTGTGAAGGAGTTGTGGAGGCGCAGGCCATATCTTGGTTTGCCCAGGGGTGCCGACACGGCTCCATGCTCTGGCAGAAGTTGCAGAGGGAGATGCCGGCCACCCTGGCCGAGACAATCCGGATTGCAGATATCTATGCATTGGGTGATCCGATGCAACCCTTGCTGAACTCGGTGGAACCGAGTAGAAGATACCCGGTGAATAACAGACCCGGGTCAGTCAGGCATAGCGATCGCCAGGACTTCGGCAACAAGAGAAGAGAGCCGGATTATCGGTATGGCGCAAACCAGGTTGCAGCAGTAAACCAAGACCAGCCAGATGCCGGTAATAGCCAGCGTCCGAAGTACAACGGCCCAGCATGGGGCCAGAATCAAGAATGAAAGAAGCCATGGAGTGACCCGAAGAAGCCATTCACTTATGAGGCTATGTTGGATGGGCCATGCAGCTATCACACGCATGATCCTCGCAGGCTGGCCAATCATTCAACCCGGCAGTGCAGCTGGTATCAGCGCACACTGAAGGAAGGGGGAGGCTCCGGAGGAAATCAAATGGGCACCTTCGAGGCCTCCCGCGGCATATCCTCAACAGAGGCAAGCACTACCTCTCACCGGGGCAAACACTATTCCCGTAAGTGCACCTCCGCCGAGGCTGCGGCTCCGAGACCTATGGATAGAAGGAGGAGGAAAGAAGATAGAGGGGGCAAGAAGATGTTAACCAAGTGAATGCTGGCCCCAGCCGTCCAGGTGAATATCGCCAGGGTGAGTATAGAGAGGCTCACCATAGCTATGTGGTGTTTGTGACCGAGCCAAATGACAAGCGAAGCCTGCACCGGCGTGCGCTGGAGGTGAACGCAGTTATGCCGGCAGTACCGAAGTACATGAACTGGTCCGAGCAAGAGATCAGTTGGAGCAGAAGGGATCATCCCCGGTTATGCCAACTCCGGGAGGTTATGCGTTGGTGGTAGATCCGACATTCTTTGGACCCACCATCAATGTCCGGTTCACCCGAGTTCTCGTGATAATGGTAGTGCTATCAATACCATGGTGAAGATGGGTATCTCGGTAAACATGCTGCAACCGAGTAGCACGACCTTCCATGGTATAGTGCCAGGTGTTTCATGTGCACCTATGGGAAATTTGGGTTGATGTGTTGTTCGGCACCAGGCAAAACTGCCGAACTGAGAGCATCAGTTTGAGGTAGTGGACCTCGAAAGTCCATACCATGCTTTACTCGGCAGGCCTGCGCTGTCCAAGTTCATGATATCAACCCATGTGGGTTACCTCAAGATGAAAATGCCAGGTCCTAATGGCATCATCACTATCTCGGGTGATTACAAGCGTGCACTGGAGTGTGCCTCGGCTGGATCGTGCTTGGCCGAGTCACTGATTATCGCTGCAGAGAAGAAGAAGATCCATGAAGTGGTGGCATTGGCTCAGTCCGCGCAACTCGGCATGCCGGGTATGGCTAACCCGGAGCAGAATGCAAATTTCGAGGTGCCCAAGGAGACCAAGAAGATCAATGTTGACCCGGCGTTTCCGGACCATAACGTCATCATTGGTACCGGGTTAACGGAGAAATAGGAAGGCGAGCTCAGTCACTTCCCGTGAGAACCGGGATATCTTTGCATGGTCAAATCAGGACCTGCCAGGTGTTCCGAGGGAGTTGGCTGAGCACTCTTTGTTCGTCAGACCGGATATGAAACCGGTGAAGCAACCTATGCGACGTCTCTCGGATGAGAGGAGAAAGTGATAGGCGATGAACTGGCCAGATTACTTGCATCTGGTTTCATCATGGAGGTGCTGCACCCGGACTGGTTGTCTAACCCGGTCCTGGTGGAAAAGAAAAAAGATGACCCGAATGTGGCCATTGTGTGGCGCATGTGTATTGACTTCACAAACTTGAACAAGGCATGTCCCAAGGATCCATTCCCGCTGCCTCGGATTGATCAAGTGATCGATTCCACAGCCGGGTGTGAGCTGTTATCCTTTGTAGATGTGTATTCTGGTTTTCACCAGATACCACTGAACCCTGCTGATCAAATGAAAACTGCTTTTATTACCCCGTACGGGGCTTATTGCTATCGTGTCATGACATTTGGTTTGAGAAATGCTGGTGCTACTTACCAGAGATGTATGCAAAAATGCTTGCATGATCAAATAGGCAAAAATGTGCAGGTGTATGTCGATGACATTGTCATCAACTCTAAGGAGAAATCCACTCTGATTGATGATCTCCGAGAAACATTTGAGAATCTAAGGAAATTCCGGATAAAGCTTAACCCGGACAAATGTACATTTGGTGTGCCGGCAGGCAAATTACTCGGTTTCCTCGTGTCGAGCCGAGGTATCGAGGTGAACCCGACAAAAATCCGTGCTATTGAAAGCATGAGGTTACCGACATGTCTCAAGGACGTGCAGAAATTCACCGGATGTTTGGCATCCTTAAGTCGGTTTGTTAGCAGGTTGGGAGAAAAGGCATTGCCTTTGTATCAGCTCATGAAGAAAACAACCCACTTCGTGTGGACCCCGCAAGCAGATGCGGCGTTCACCGAGTTAAAAAAGATGCTGGCAACTGCGCCGATACTGGCCTCACCATTACCCAAAGAGCCGATGTTGCTCTACATTGCAGCCACAAACCGTTGTGAGTGTCGTATTAGTGGTGGAGCGAGAAGAAGGTGGCAAACTGTGCAAAGGCCAGTATATTACCTGAGCGAGGTGATCTCGTTGTCCAAGCAGAACTACCTCACTGCCAGAAGATGACATATGGTGTCTATCTGGCTGCTAAGAAGTTGAAACATTACTTCCAAGAGCATTCAATCACTGTGGTGTGTGAGGCTCCTATCTCGGAGATCATTGGGTGTAAAGATGCAACTGGCCGAGTAGCCAAGTGGGCTATCGAGGTGTCCCCTTACACTCCTCACTATGAAAGAAGAGATGCCATTAAATCTCAGGCACTGCCGGACTTCTTGGTGGATTGGGCGAGATGCAATATGAGCCACCATTGCCTGACTCCAATTACTGGAGAATGCACTTTGATGGTTCAAGGAAAAATTGGTTTAGGTGCCGGGGTAGTCCTTACCTCGCCTAAGCGGATCAACTGAGATATGTGTTGCAGATTCATTTTGCGGCATCTAATAATGTGGCCGAGTATGAGGCACTTGTTCATGGGCTCAATGTGGCCAAGGAAATTGGTATTCGCCGGATAGAATGCTTCGGAGACTCGGATCTGGTGGTGCAGCAAGTCTCGGGAAATTGGGATGCTTTAGACGCCAACATGGCGTTGTATCGGTTTCATGTCCAGAAGATCTCGGGGTTCTTTGAAGGTTGCGAGCTCACGCATATACCTCGGGCTGAAAAAAGCCGCCGATGTACTGTCCAAGCTAGGTTCATCCGGGATCCAATTCCACCCGGCATAGCCTTGGAGCATTTGAGGAAGCCATCAATCAAACCATCGCCGAGTCCGAGTCAATCTTTATCCCGAGAAACCGGAGTCTGATGCTGTTCCCATGGACGTCGATGTCGGATGCATTTGGGAGAACCCGGGGACTGCTTGGCAGAACTCGGGGACTGGTATATGTCGGTTGAAGCAATGTCGGTTGATCATGGAGGTGGATGATCGGTCTTTCCTGTGCGTCCTGTGCCGGAGTGGGCACAACCAATAATGGCGTATATGATGGACGGGAGTTTGCCAAGTAATGAAGTTGAGGCTAGGCAAGTGCAAAGAAGATCCAAGGCATACACCATCATCAACCAGGAGTTATACAAGAGAAGTGTGACCGAGGTACTGCAGCGCTGTGTCGAGCCGCAGGAAGGGCAAGAGATGCTCCTGGAGATTCATCAGGGAGAGTGCGGTCATCATGCTTCATCAAGAGCCTTGGTGGCTAAAGTATTCCGGCATGGGTTTTATTGGCCCAGTGCTTTGAATCAGGCAGAAGATATCGTCCGAAATGTGAGGGATGTCAGAGATTTGCTAAGAAGATCCACCTGCCAGCTTCGGCACTCAAGACAATTCCAATCACTTGGCCTTTGCTGTTTGGTGTCTGGATATGGTGGGAGAGTTCAGGCCAGCCCGAGGTAACATGACTCATATGCTGGTGATGGTGGACAAGTTCACCAAATGGATCGAAGTGAAGCCAATCAGGAAGTGTGATGGTCACATAGTGGTGTCCTTTCTGAAGGACATCATTTTGAGATATGGTTACCCCCATAGCATTATCTCGGATAATGGCACAAACTTTGATGTGGAAGAATTTGCTCGGTTCTGTGCGGAAAAAAGAATTCGGTTGGACATAGCCTCGGTGGCACACCCAGAGGTAAATGGGCAAGTGGAAAGAGCAAATGCATTGGTCTTGGCCGGTATCAAAGCTCGGTTAATTGAACCACTGTTGCGAACTCCGGGATGTTGAATAGAGGAGATACCAGCAGTATTGTGGGGTCTAAGGACCACACCGAAGCGGTCCTGCCGACCGACATGGAGCATGACTTGCCGAGAGTGGCGTTGTATACTGAAACCGAGGCAATAAGCTCGAAGAAGCACGAGAACTGACCTTATCTCGGTCAGCTATATATCAGCAAAATCTCCGACGCTATCATAGCCGGAAGATCAGCCCTCGGGTATTCCGAGAGGGAGATTTGGTGTTGAGGCTAGTACAACGCAAAGCAGGCCGACACAAGTTGTCACCTCCATGGGAGGGACCATTCATTGTGAGCAGGGCTGTGCACAATGATTCATACTATCTTATAGATGCGCAGGCGCCGAGGAAAAATGTGATGGACAAATCCGGAGAGGAGACCAAAAGACCCTGGAATATAGCTCTACTCCGCCCCTTTTACTCGTAAGGGCGCAATGTATGTATCTCGGTTTTCTTTTGAATGAAATGTCGGCACTCCGAAAAGAAAACTCGGGACTGCCTTTGTCTATATGCTTGTGTTTTATCTCGGTTTTATCTGCGTTGTTGGTATGTCGGATGATTTTGAGACCTCGTTTCAAAGTTCAAGTAATGTATGCTGTTTTGTTGTGTTCTTGTGACTCGACTGGCGAACGCCGAAATGGCAGTCAAGAGCAGAGGTTATGGTATATGGTAAACATGAAAATGAACTCGGGGACTCGGTTCTAAAAAGATCCGACATATGTTGTTTACTAACCCGGTTTTTTCGTTCCTTTTCTTTGTGTCGGATGACTCTAAGCTTACCTCAAAATTTACAAGTATTGTATGCTATAATGTTGATCTTGTGACTCGATTGTCGAACGCCTAAATGGTAGACAAGAGCAGAGGTTACTATGTATAGTAAACAAGAAAGTAAACTCGGGGACTTGGTGCAAAGTGATCCGGCATTGAGCATGTCTGGTTGAAACTAATATGATAAAGGTAGTACTGATAAGGGTAGCGCGATAAAAACTTAAAAGTATATTTACATCTGCACCCAGCATTCCGGGATTTAATGGTTCAGTTTATGATAAGTTTAGGCAGCTGCCTCGGAAGCGCTTGGAGCAGTGGGAGCGGTGCAAGCTTCAGAAGTTATCTCGGTCGAAGCCTCGACCGAGTTGTCGGTTGCCGGCTTCTCAGAAGTGTCGGTTGCTCCGGCAGCGGCAGTCTCGGTTGCTCCGGCAGTGGTAGTCTTGGTGGCTCCGGCAATGGCAGTGTCGGGGGCTTCTACCTCGATTTCCTCATCAACATCATCTCCCTCGTCTTCATCCTCTTCATCATCCTCGTCATCTTCTTCGTCCTCCGAGTAGGCTGGGCCAGGAAAGAGTTTCGAGTAGGAGCATAGCCAGCCATGAAGGAGGCTGCCTCTTTGCGGCTGGCGATAAGTGTCGGATCTAAAGTCCACTGTGAGCCTTGCCGCAGGGACCGCACGGCATCGAGATTGATTGACTCGTACCAAGAGAGCACGAAGGTCAAAGCTTGATCCGCGCCGACACGGGATGAGGAGGATCTCTACTCTCGGAGCCTGGTCTCGGCCCCTGACAGGCACTTGGACAACTCTTCAATGCCAACTGGAACCTGAGATCCTGGCCATAGGGCTCGGTAAGCTCGGATGCCAGCATCAAGAAGGTCCATGCCAATGGCCTTCAGAGGAGAATGCGAGCGTTCAGAGCGGTCAAGTGATCTTCAATGTCCCATCCCTCCGGGATTGGGCTAGCTTCGGCTCTTTTGGCTCGTGCCCGGCGGACAGTGTTGACTGCAGCGGCCTTGGAGTGGGAGAAATGATCTGAAGATAAAAAAGCTATCACCGAATTGAGTTATATACCAGCATATATTTAATGTCGGCACAAGCAATGGATGCAAAAAAGAAAGGATAAACAGAATTTGCTGTCCATCTCCTTGTTAAGCCGGGTGAGCTCGCCCAGCCAGCTGTCGCATTTTGCCTTGAGGGCATCCAGTTCTCCTTGTGCCGAGGTAGCGCGAACCTCGGTCGCCTCGAGGGTTTCCTTGTGCTTCTGCGCAGCTTCCTCCCTCTGCATCAGGGCCTTCTCAATGTCGGTCTTCTCACCTTGGACCCCAGCAAGTTCCTTCTGGAGCCGAGACACTTTGTCTCGTTCCTTCTGGAGGCAGTGGCGTGCGAGGTGTCCTTGTTCTTCAGCGCATCCTGAAGCTGCTAGTGGGAAGTCCGGAGTTTCTTGTGCTCCAGGAGTACTTTCTTGAACACCTCGGTCCGGGTGTTGGTGCAATCCTGAAAAGAGAAGAGATATGTCGGAAAAGCGTGAGATTTCACGCCGAATAAACTCGACACGAATCTCGGGGACTGGATATTGAAGTTTTCGAAATGGGTTGGATGTCAGATTGTTTGAAGTTAATGAAGGAAATTTGGTGAAGATTCGCGCCGAGTGATCTTTACTCGGGCAAGCGTCAATCACTCGACCCAAATCTCCGGGACTGGGGATAATATATCTATGTTTTATTGGAAAAGAGAAAAGGACTGAGGTGAGGAAGGTTTACCTCGGTGATCTTGCTCGCATTGAGGACAGCAATCTGCAGTGCATGAATGGATTGCGCAATGTGGCTTGGGCCAACCGGGTTAGGGAGGAAACTTCGCTGGTGTCAGCGGCGTTCCAATCCATGCTGTAGTGCTCCACCGAGCCCAAGCTATTGCCGCTTTGAGTGCGCAGGCAGGGAAACTCCGAGATAGCCATGCCGGCTTTGGAGACTCGGGCAACTAGTTGCTGGTGGCTCGAGGACTGGGTTGGAGTCACCACCACTTGTTTCTCCGGGCTAACAATAATGTTTCCCAGTGGCTACTTGACGTTGTGCCGGTTTTGGGCAGTGGAGTAGTTTTCCGAGTTACTAGCTCGGTGGACTTTGTGATGGGTGGTGGCTCTAGGTTGACGAGGGAATATCTCCCCGCAATAGTGCCAGAAACAATGCTTGTACGTCACACGTCAGTTGGGAACCCCAAGAGGAAGGTATGATGAGTGCAGCAGTAAGTTTTCCCTCAGTATGAAACCAAGGTTTAATCGAACCAGTAGGAAAACGAGGTTTGCTTCGAAGGTGTTGGTGAAGGAGTGTAGTGCGGCGCAACACCAGGGATTCCGGTGCCAACGTGGAACCTGCACAACACAATCAAATTACTTTGCCCCAACTTAACAGTGAGGTTGTCAATCTCACCGGCTTGCTGAAAACAAAGGGTTAAACGTATCGAATGGAAATGATGTTTGTTTGCATAAAACAGTAGAGAACAATGATTGCAGTAGATTGTATTTCAGATGTAAAAGAATGGACCGGGGTCCACAGTTCACTAGTGGTGTCTCTCCAATAAGATAACTAACATGCTGGGTAAACAAATTACAGCTGGGCAATTGACAATTGATAAGTGCATATAACATGCATGTGTGAGCTGTGGTGTCTACTATGAGATTCATTTGGGCATTACGACAAAGTACATAGACCGCTATCCAGCATGCATCTATGCCTAAATAGTCCACTTTCCGGTTAACATCCGTACCCCTTCCAGTATTAAGTTGCAAGCAACAGACAATTGCATTAAGTAATGTGCGTAATGTAAACAATACATTCATCCTTGAATAAAGCATTGCTGTTTTACCCCTAGTGGCAACAACACATCTACAACCTTAGAACTTGCTGTCACTATCCCAGGTTAAATAGAGGTTGAACCCAACTATCATGCATAAATACCCCCTCTTGGAGTTACAAGTATTCACTGGCCAAGGCTTCAACAAGTAACGGAGAGCATGCAAGATCACAAATGACATAGACATGATAATATAATATTCAGCTCCACATAGGTATCAATATAAGTCAGATCCCAGCAAACACAACATGTAGCATTACAATAAGATGATCTTGATCATGATAGGCAGCTCACAAGATCTAAACATGATGGCACAAGTGGAGAAGACAACCATCTAGCTACTGCTATGGACCCATAGTCCAAGGATGAACTACTCACGCATCACTCCGGAGGCGGGCATGGCGATGTAGAGCCCTCCGGTGATGATTCCCCTCTCCGGCAGGGTGCCGGGAAGAGCTTCAGAACCCCCCGAGTTAGGGTTGACGACGGCGGCGGCAGCGAATATGTTCTGGATGAAAGGCTCGGTGTTTTAGGGTTTTCGCGTCTCGGGGAATAAATAGGCGAAGGGGCGATGTCGGCGGACCCCCGAGGGGCCCAAACCACAGGCGGCGCGGCTGGGCCCACTGCCGCGCCATGGTGGTTTGGCCACCTCGTGGCTCTCTTCGTCTCTCCTTCGGACTCCGTGTACGTGCTGGAAAAATAGGGACTGGCCTTTTGTTTCGTGCAATTCCGAGAATATTTCCAGAAGTAACTTTCTGAAACCAAAAACAGCAGAAAACAGGGAACTGGCACTGTGGCATCTTGTTAATAGGTTAGTCCCAGAAAATGCATAAAAGTGATACGAAGTGTATATAAAACATGTAGCAAATGGTATAATATAAGCATGGAACAGCAGAAATTATGGATACGTTGGAGACGTATCAAGCATCCCCAAGCTTAGTTCTACTCGTCCTCGAGTAGGTAAAACGATAACAACAAATAATTTCTGAGGAGACATGCTTTCACACAATCTTGATCAATATATTGCAAGGCTCATGTCATGAATGAAGTGACTCAAAGCAATGATCTATAGTTTGCTAACAAATAGATAAAGAGTAAACAATGAATCATATAAGCAAAAACTTTTCATGAATAGTACTTTCAAGACAAGCATCAAAAAGTTTTGCATAAGAGGTAACTCATAAAGCAATAGATTCAAAGTAAAAGGCATTGAAGCAACACAAAGGATGATTAAGTTTCAGCATTTGCTTTCAACTTGTAACATGTATATCTCATGGATAGTTGTCAACATAAAGCAATATAACAAGTGCAATAAGTAAATGTAAGAATCAATGCACACAAAGTTGACACAAGTGTTTGCTTCTAAGATAGAAAGGAGTAGGTAAACTGACTCAACATAAAGTAAAAGATAGGCCCTTCGCAGAGGGAAGCAGGGATTAAATCATGTGCTAGAGCTTTTTAAGTTTTCGAAAGCATATAGAGAGCACAAAATAAGTATTTGAGAGGTGTTTGTTGTTGTCAACGAATGGTAGTGGGCACTCTAACCCCCTTGTCAACCAGACTTTCAAAGAGCGGCTCCCATGAAGGACGTTATCTCTACCAGCAAGGTAGATCATCCCTCTTCTCTTTTGTTTACACATGTATTTTAGTTTCTTTATAGATGACACTCCTCCCAACCTTTTGCTTACACAAGCCATGGCTAACCGAATCCTCGGGTGCCTTCCAACATTCACATACCATGGAGGAGTGTCTATTGCAAAATTAAGTTGCTTACTGATAAATCAGGGCAAAACATGTGAAGAGAATTATTAATGAAAGTTGTAATTAATTGGGGCTGGGCACCCCGTTGCCAGCTCTTTTTGCAAATTATTGGATAAGCGGATGTATATGCCACTAGTCCAGGTGAAAGTCTGTCAGAAGTAAATGACAAGATTGAAAGATAAAACACCACATACTTCCTCATGAGCTATAAAACATTGACACAAATAAGGAGTAATAAAGTTTTGAATAGTTTAAAGGTAGCACATGAAATATTTACTTGGAATGGCAGGAAATACCACATAGTAGGTAGGTATGGTGGACACAAATGGCATGGGTTTTGGCTCAAGTTTTGGATGCACGAGAAGCATTCCCTCTCAGTACAGAGTTTAGGCTAGCAAGGTTGTTTGAAGCAAACACAAGTATAAACCGGTACAGCAAGAATCACATAAAAACATATTGCAAGTATTATAAGACTCTACACTGTCTTCCTTGTTGCTCAAACATTTTACCAGAAAATATCTAGACCTTAGAGAGAACAAATATGCATCCCAAGTCTCAACAAGCTCTACGGTAGTTCTCCACTACTAGGCTTTAACTACATGATGCAAGAGCTTAAACATGATCTACTTGAGAGCTCAAAACAATTGCAAAGCATCAAATCAAAACAAGACAATGATCTACAAGAATGCATATGTCTTTTCCAATACCAACTACTACATGTAGCATTTTCTTTCTTCCAAACAAACACCAATAATTTATTTAAACATAAACTCTCCAAATGATAATATAATGCAGCAAGAGAGTATTTATAAACAAGTGCTAACAGCTCGAAGAGATGCATGAAAAACAGGAGCTAAAAGCACTGCAGTAGCTAGTTAAGAATACTCAACAAATATAAGTGAAGAACATGAGTATTCACATGAAAAAGCGGAGCGTGTCTCTCTCCCACACAAGGATTGCTAGGATCCGAATTTATTCAAACAAAAACAAAAATAAAAACACACAGACGCTCCAAGTAAAGCGCATAAGATGTGAAAGAATTAAAATATAGTTTCACTAGAGATGACCTGATAAGTTTGTTGATGAAGAAGGGGATGCCTTGGGCATCCCCAAGCTTAGACGCTTGAGTCTCTCTGAATATGGTTGGGATGAACCACGGGGGCATCCCCAAGCTTAGGCTTTTCACTCTTCTTGATCACATAATATCACCCTTCTCGCTTGATCCTTGAAAACTTCCTTCACACCAAACTCAAGACAGTTCTCATTAGAGGGTTAGTGCATAATCAAAAATTCTCATATTCTGTAATGATACAATCAATCCCAAAGCTTCTGGACATTAGCTACAGCCACCAATGCTTTGTGGAGCAAAGAAATCCACACAAACACAGTAAAAGAGCGAATGCAAAACAAAAGGCAGAATCTGTCAAAAACAGAACAGTCTGGAATGACGAATTTTTTCGAGGCACTTAAGTTGCTCAGATGGATCTGGCCTAAAATAATGAAAGTTGCGTACATATCTCAGGAATATGCGTGATTTTTCTCAGAATTTTTGAATTTTCTACAGGGAGATAAGCTCAAATCCGTGACAGCTAAAAATCTGTCACTGCGCAGAAATCCAAATCTTGCATCAACTTTCAATATAGAACTTTACTTGGCACAACATTGCGATAAAATAAAGATACAAAGGAGTTGCTACAGAAGTAACAAAACTCCTTGACTCAAAGAAAACAAAAATAACAGCAAATAAAAACGATGGGTTGTCTCCCATAAGCGCTTTTCTTTAACGCCTTTCAGCTAGGCGCAGAAAGTGAAAATCAAGTGTTGTCAAGAGAAGAAGCATCAACATCATAACTTGCTCTAACAATAGAGTCAAAAGGTAACTTCATTCTCTTCCTAGGGAAGTGTTCCATACCTTTCTTGAGAGGAAATTGGTACCTTATATTACCTTCTTTCATATCAATGATGGCACCAACAGTTCGAAGAAAAGGTCTTCCCAAAACAATAGGACAAGATGCATTGCATTCAATATCCATAACAATAAAATCAACGGGGACAAGGTTATTTTTACTGTAATAAAAACATCATTAACTCGCCCCAAAGGTTTCTTCATAGCATTATCAGCGAGAAAAACATCCAAATAACAATGTTCCAAAGGTGGCAAATCAAGAATATCATAAAGCTTCTTGGGCAAAACGAAACTTGCACCAAGATCACACAAGGCATTGCAATAAAAATCATTCACCTTTACCTTAATGATGGGTTCCCAACCATCTTCTAATTTCCTAGGAATAGAAGCTTTAAGTTTCAACTTCTCCTCCCTAGCTTGCAAAAGAGCATTTGTAATATGCTTTGTAAAAGCCAAATTAATAGTGCTAGCATTGGGACTTCTAGCTAATTTTTGCAAGAACATAATAACTTCAGAGATGTTACAATCATCAAAATCAAAATCATTATTGTCAATGGTGGTGGAACCATTGTCTCCAATAGTTTGAAAAATTTCAGCACTTTTATCAGAAAAAGTTTCAGCAGTTTTAGGCAATTTCAAACGCTTGCAGAAGTAGTAGAGACATTACCAACACCAATAACATTACCATCAATAGTAGGAGGTTTACTAGCATGTGAAACATTAGCATTACTAGTGGTGGTGATAGTACAAACTCTAACTATACTATTCTCTTTTTCAAGTTCTTCCTCTTTTTCCCACCTAGCATGCAATTCAGCCAACATCCTAATATTATTATCAATTCGAACTTGGATGGCATTTGCTGTAGCAAATGACTTAGTATCTTTAACTTCATTAGGCATAACTTTCAGTTTTAGAATTTCAACATCATGAGCAAGACTATCAACTTTAGAGACAAGATCATCAATTTTTTCAAACTTTTCCTCAACAGTTTTATTGAAAGCTTTTTGTGTGCTAATAAATTCTTTAAGCATAGCTTCAAGATCAGAGGACACACTTCTATTGTTGCTGTAGGAATTACCATAAGAATTGCCATAACCATTTGAAGGATAAGGCTTATAATTGTTGCTACCAAAATTATTCCTATAAGCATTGTTGTTGAAGTTGTTGTTTTTAATGAAGTTTACATCAACATGCTCTTCTTGAGCAACCAATGAAGCTAAAGGAACATTATTAGGATCAACATGAGATCTACCATTCACAAGCATAGACATAATAGCATCAATCTTATCACTCAAAGAGGAGGTTTCTTCAACAGAATTTACCTTCTTACCTTGAGGAGCTCTTTCGGTGTGCCATTCGGAATAGTTGATCATCATATCATCAAGTAGCTTTGTTGCTGCACCTAAAGTGATGGACATAAAGGTTCCTCCAGAGGCTGAATCCAATAAGTTCCTTGAGGAAAAATTTAATCCTGCATAAAAGGTTTGGATGATCATCCAAGTAGTCAGTCCATGAGTGGGACAATTCTTCACCAAAGATTTCATTCTTTCCCAAGCTTGAGCAACATGTTCATTATCAAGTTGTTTAAAATTCATAATGCTACTTCTCAAGGATATAATCTTAGCAGGAGGATAATATTTCCCTATGAAAGCATCTTTGCATTTTGTCCAAGAATTAATACTATTTCTAGGCAAAGAAAGCAACCATTCTTTAGCTCTTCCTCTCAAGGAGAAAGGAAAAAGTTTCAGTTTTATAATATCCCCATCCATATCCTTATACTTTTGCATTTCACAAAGTTCAACAAAGTTATTAAGATGGGCAGCAGCATCATCAGTACTAACACCAGAAAATTGCTCTTTCATAACAAGATTTAATAGAGCAGGTTTAATTTCATAAAATTCTGCTGTAGAAGCAGGTGGAGCAATAGGAGTGCATATGAAATCATTGTTGTTTGTGCTAGTGAAGTCACACAACTTAGTGTTCTCAGGAGTACTCATTTTGAAAAACAAAATAAACTGAATTAAACAAGTAACTAATTTTTTTGTGTTTTTGATAAAGAGCAAACAAGACTAAATAAAAATAAACTAAGCAAGACAAATAACAAAGTAAAGAGATTGGGTGTGAGAGACTCCCCTTGCAGAAGCAATTCGGTTTTCCCCGGCAACGGCGCCAGAAAACGTGTTGGTGGCTCTAGTTGACGAGGGAATATCTCCCCGGCAATAGTGCCAGAAACAATGCTTGTACGTCACACGTCAGTTGGGAACCCCAAGAGGAAGGTATGATGAGTGCAGCAGTAAGTTTTCCCTCAGTATGAAACCAAGGTTTAATCGAACCAGTAGGAAAACGAGGTTTGCTTCGAAGGTGTTGGTGAAGGAGTGTAGTGCGGCGCAACACCAGGGATTCCGGTGCCAACGTGGAACCTGCACAACACAATCAAATTACTTTGCCCCAACTTAACAGTGAGGTTGTCAATCTCACCGGCTTGCTGAAAACAAAGGGTTAAACGTATCGAATGGAAATGATGTTTGTTTGCATAAAACAGTAGAGAACAATGATTGCAGTAGATTGTATTTCAGATGTAAAAGAATGGACCGGGGTCCACAGTTCACTAGTGGTGTCTCTCCAATAAGATAACTAACATGCTGGGTAAACAAATTACAGCTGGGCAATTGACAATTGATAAGTGCATATAACATGCATGTGTGAGCTGTGGTGTCTACTATGAGATTCATTTGGGCATTACGACAAAGTACATAGACCGCTATCCAGCATGCATCTATGCCTAAATAGTCCACTTTCCGGTTAACATCCGTACCCCTTCCAGTATTAAGTTGCAAGCAACAGACAATTGCATTAAGTAATGTGCGTAATGTAAACAATACATTCATCCTTGAATAAAGCATTGCTGTTTTACCCCTAGTGGCAACAACACATCTACAACCTTAGAACTTGCTGTCACTATCCCAGGTTAAATAGAGGTTGAACCCAACTATCATGCATAAATACCCCCTCTTGGAGTTACAAGTATTCACTTGGCCAAGGCTTCAACAAGTAACGGAGAGCATGCAAGATCACAAATGACATAGACATGATAATATAATATTCAGCTCCACATAGGTATCAATATAAGTCAGATCCCAGCAAACACAACATGTAGCATTACAATAAGATGATCTTGATCATGATAGGCAGCTCACAAGATCTAAACATGATGGCACAAGTGGAGAAGACAACCATCTAGCTACTGCTATGGACCCATAGTCCAAGGATGAACTACTCACGCATCACTCCGGAGGCGGGCATGGCGATGTAGAGCCCTCCGGTGATGATTCCCCTCTCCGGCAGGGTGCCGGGAAGAGCTTCAGAACCCCCCGAGTTAGGGTTGACGACGGCGGCGGCAGCGAATATGTTCTGGATGAAAGGCTCGGTGTTTTAGGGTTTTCGCGTCTCGGGGAATAAATAGGCGAAGGGGCGATGTCGGCGGACCCCCGAGGGGCCCAAACCACAGGCGGCGCGGCTGGGCCCACTGCCGCGCCCCTGGTGGTTTGGCCACCTCGTGGCTCTCTTCGTCTCTCCTTCGGACTCCGTGTACGTGCTGGAAAAATAGGGACTGGCCTTTTGTTTCGTGCAATTCCGAGAATATTTCCAGAAGTAACTTTCTGAAACCAAAAACAGCAGAAAACAGGGAACTGGCACTGTGGCATCTTGTTAATAGGTTAGTCCCAGAAAATGCATAAAAGTGATACGAAGTGTATATAAAACATGTAGCAAATGGTATAATATAAGCATGGAACAGCAGAAATTATGGATACGTTGGAGACGTATCAATGGGCTTCGGCGGTGGTTGCTGTTGTTGTTGTTGCTGTTGCTGTTGCTGCGGTTGCTGCTGCGGTTGTTGTTGTGGTGGTGGTTGTTGTGGGTCCGGTGCTACCGAAGTGTCGGCCCACGGAATGTCGGAGTCCGCGGTGGGAGCACCGGAGCCAAGATCTTCGTTGAGAATCACGACCTCGGGAGTGCTTTGGCCTCCTCCGCGTGTGGCCTCAGAAGCCGGCAGCAATATGACGGAGGGGGTGGGGTGTACCCCGGAGTTAGTTGACCGAGGTACCGTTGGCGGTGGAATGGGTGAGCGCATAGAAGATGCACTCTAGTTAATTTCAAGGGCGACACTGTATCATGCAAGAAAAAGTATTATTCCGGGGAAAGTTTATCCCGGGAAAAGGGAGAAAGGGAAACGAGCTTATGTCGGCAAAAAAGTAGCTTACCCTTGAGTAACTGGCAGTGTCTTCTTGGCCCATTTCGGCTTTACAGCTCCTTTCTTCTGCCGCTTTGCTTTTGTGCCGCTGGATCTGAGGATGTGGAGGTCCCGGCATTTGGGGTACCGGTCTCTGCACGCTTGTGAGATCCGACTTGTTTGCCCGTGGTGGCAGGGCGTGTACTCGGAGCAGGGCCACCCGGGTTAGCTGTTGCCGAGGGCAATGGTGAGCATAGGCGATGGGACGAGCACCAATTATCTCTAACGTTTCACAATCATCATCGTCCGACCAATCTCGGATTGAGGCTCGGGCTCGAGGCTTACCCGAGGTGGGGGCGCCAGCAGCCGGGATTGGCAATTGATCCTCATCATCTGGGTCATCTACCTCGGTGGCGGCCGGGGCAGGTATATCTTGGCCTCACTTGGCGGAGGGATCCTCTCCATCTTCAGTCTTTTGCCGAGTAAACCTCTGCAAGCCAGAAGCAATAAAACCGAGTTACTTTACGAGCCAAGTATGGAGCCGACATAAGAATTGTCTCGGCAGAAAAAAGTATGTCGGTGTGAGTTGCAAGGTTACTTACTTGCTGCGGAAGCCGAGCTCTGTCATGAGGTTCTAGACCCCATTCCCATTCCTCGGTCATCGTCGTGCGGGTAATTGCCTTGACACGTCTTCTGACCTCGGATTGGGTCAGCTCATGAGTGCTGGTCCGAGTTGGATCATACTTGCCACTCATGTGGCAAATCTTGTGAAACCGGTCTTGGAGGGGAGACTCGGCGGCTGACGAAGGTCCTCAAGAGATCATCGCTCTATAGTCCTGCCCCCACGAGCTCCTCGACGACCTTATGAATTTGGTTGATCTCGAGGTTCATCTCCTTCGGGTTGAGTGACCAGTTAAACTGCTCAGAGGGGGTGCCGATGCTAAATATCGATAAGTTGAGGAGGTCGACATGGTCTGGGCTCTTTGCATAGAAGAAGGTGCGCTGCCACTTCCGGCAGGACTCCAGGCCTCAAATCTTCGGAAAGATGGAGTACTTCCGAGGTATAATGGCGGTAGCACCACATGGGGTCATCTCCTTGGGGAAATTCTTGTTTTCCGGATCCGGACACTTTGCTTCCGGAGTTGGAAATACTTGGCCGAAAACTCAACAGTGGGCCAGAGTCCGAGGTATCCCTCGGTGAAAGAGACGCACGCAGAGAGCGTGGTGATGGCGTTGGCGGGAAGGTGATGGGGTTGAAGATGGAACCGATCCAAGAAAGATCGGAAGAACTGGCTAGCCGGGAGTCCAAAGACGCACTCGAAGTGCGCGACGAAGACCACGCGCTCGCCAGATTTCAGCTTCGGCTCGGCCTCTGTGCCGAGAACCTGGCATTTCACTTGTGCTAGAATTCGCTTGGTCTGGACCAGCCAGTCTATCTCAGCCTGAGTTACGTCGGAGCCTTCCCACCCGGCAAGCTCACCCTCTTCGACGGCATCCTCGGCAAGGTCCGGGGTATGGCTGGATGACATCTCGGAAGGTATCTGCAAAAGAGGGACAGGTTGAACCGAAATAAGTATCTCGGAATATTTGGGCAACAGAGGAAAGTGCATAAGTGGCGGGAAACACAAATCTGTGAATAAGTGTTTGGCGGAAAGATCTACGGAGAAGGATAAATAGAGGATAAATGCAAGATTTATAAGTTGAGACCTAGGAGAATCTACGGAGGAAATATTGCAAGGATGGTAAGAAGCACAATGGAGAAGATCTAGAGGGAATCTAAGCAACTGAGTTCAATAGCATCTGCGGAGAGGAGGAGCAAATTCTGCGGAGAGGAGGAGCAAATTCATCGGAGAAGAGGAACGTGTTCATCGAGAAGAGGAACGTGTTCATCGGAGAGGATGAACACGTTCATCGGCAATGTCAAGGGCAAGAATCTTACCGGAGTTACGACGGCGATGCGAGGCGAATATGAGCGGGGCGTGATGGAGTTGAGCTTGTCCGGTGGCAGCGCAAGGTGCTTCGGTGGGCGGTGTCTTGCGAAATCCGGCGTCGTGCGGTGGCGTAGTGCACTGTGCGGCGGCGGCGATGGTGCAGAGGAGCGAGAGAAGAGCAGAGGACGGCGAAGAAGAGGGTATGGGTTGCCCCGCTCCCCTATTTATGGGGGCAAGGGCGTGCGGTTAGTGTTTTCACCGCGTGCGGTTCCCGTAACTGCTGCGCGGATTAACCGCGCACTATCTGCACGGTTGTGATAATCGCCGCCGCACGATCGGCCACATCGTGGGCCACAAGGTGGTAACCGCTTGCGGCGCAGTTCGTGGCGCAGTAACTGGCGTGGAAATCGAGGCGTCGCGCTGCGGTCAAACGCACTCAAGTGCCCATGCGACGTGACAGCGCGTGACGTGGGCGGCGTGCGTGTAGAGACATGTCTGTCCGCGCACAGGAACCGAGGCAGCGCGCAACGTCTCTCTGCCACGTGCCGTGGAGATATCTTTGGAGAGATTGTGGGAATCTTTTTGTGTCAGAAAGACCGGCACAAGGGCTCATCTCGAAGGTTGTGGGAAGTTTCGTCCTTGAAGCTTGAGATGAGCCGACATAAGAATGTCGGATATTTGATCAGGATAAGGCAGTTGTCTTATGTCGGAGAAACCGACAGAGGGGCGGATGTCGGAATCAGTTGGAGAGGTTATTAGCGCTTTACGGTTGAACCGACATAGATATGTCGGATGCTTGGTGTGGTTGTTTCGTTGATTAAACCTGCTGTGGCCCTTCATCCAAGGCTGCAGGACCGCACCAGCTTCGGGGACTAATGTCGGGGGGCTACCCCCGGGTAGGGTCATGTTGTGGTATAAGCAAGGTCCCAGGTGTGGGCTGGGTTACAGTAAAAGCCGGCATACCTGTACCGCAGAGGTGACCGGGGTATGAAGTTGGTGCAAACCGACATAGGAGAACCGAGGTAACCCGGGCCAGAAGGGACCGAGGTACCATGCCGGTGCGAGCCGGCATATGTTGACCGAGACATGGGATCCGAGATAAGTAATCCGAGATGCCATAACCGACATATGTATGTCGGTATTTTGAGTGTTTTCTTATGTGCAGGGAAGGTTATTCAGGAAAGGGAATCCGGCATATCCATGCCGGGTTAACGCAATGAGGTACCTTGTGTCGGCTGGAGTCAATGCTCCTGTCATGTCCCGTCTGGCACGGGAGCGCCTGACACGGAAGCACCTGACATGGGAGCGTGCAGGAGGAGCGAGGGGACAGGTCTCCCCTAATCGCTGACCTCGGGACATCCGGGTTAAAGGCTACGAGATAGGCGTGGGCGTGCCCTGTCCTGTCCCTGGCAGCGGGTACATTCTAGCTGTGCCGTAGCGCTGCAGGGGATGGTCATGTCACGTCCTGTCTCTGACAGATAACATCATGACATATCTGTGGCATGGCTACAGTGCACTGCGAGGGGCACTTCCGTAACTCGGTTTAGCCTATAAGTAGGGCTTCACCCCCTCCTGCGTGAGGGACAGCTGGAGGATACCCTAAGACTTATTTCCCCCCGTAGCTTCATATTCTTCTTTGTGTTCATCCTCATTGTTGAGGCACACAGCTCGAGGAGCAACCTTGTATTTGTGATACCTCAGTATAGAGAGAGAGGCAGGCAGGAGTAGGGGCTTTACCTCCTCATGAGGGCCCTGAACCTGGGTAGATCTTGGTGTGCTTGTATGTTCTTTTGTGTGTGCTTCTTGGCGCGCTAGCCCTCTCCCGGATCCACCAGCGTCCATTGGCCCCAACTCAAGCCATCTCATGGCATCTGCCGTGATACCACCACGACATAGCGTCTACAGAAACAGAAATGACATCTCGTGAGGACGACATGAGTCTACAGAAAGCTCTCAACTCTACATCTTAGTCGAGCGGCCCGGGCCATTTCCTAGATTTGAGTTTGTTCTTCTTTTTTTTTGGAAAATATAAATACTTGTGACAGTTTTATATTTAATACAATAAAAAATGGTCATCAGAAAGTATACATTGTTGTTCATCGAACAATATGCCGCACAAAAAGATTCAGCATGAGCGCTTTATTTTGGCTTCAAATTACTGGCGATCGTTGTGTTGCTTTTTTTTGTTGTTGTGAAGGATCCGTTGTGTTGCAGCTTTTTTTTAAGGGGATGTTGCAGATATATTTATACGGAGTAACTAGAGTAATTCGTGGAATTTCAGCCTCCTCTGAATCAAGTTCGGATGGCCCAAAAGGAAGGACATAGAGCAGCCTGGTTACACATGTAATTGTGGGCTCAGCAATAAGCAGCCTAAAATGAGATTGCTCCGTACCGCGCGCGCGTTTACTAGGCAATCCCTATTTATCGACCAGGTCGATGATAGAGGGTGCCATCGCACACCTCCGCGTGGATGGGCCGGCCCATTAGACCGCACATGCTTCTTTTGGTTCCGTTTTTTTGCTGTTTCTTTTTCCTTTTTTCTTTCTTCTCTTTCTTTTTTCCTGATTCTTTTTTGTTTTTATTTTTTTGCCGTTTCTTTTTTCTTTCCTATTTTCAGTTTTCTTATTAGATATTATTTCTTCATTTTGAATTTTTTATTTTTAAAATGTTCAAATTTTAAAATTGTTCATATTTAAAAATTGTTTATGTATTAAAATAGTTCAAAACCAATTTTCGTTCAACTATCTATTTTGTTCTCTTGTTGAAATGTATAGAAATAGTTACCGTTCAAATACCTTATTTGTTCAACTTTTGAAAATCGTTCAAAAATAATTTTCGTTCAAATATGTTTTTTCACTTTTCTGAAAATCGTTCAAAAATAATTTTCGATCAAATGCCTATTTTTTCACTTTTTTGAAAACCGTTCAAAAATAATTTCCGTTCAAATACCTATTTTTTGTTTAATTTTCTGAAAATCGTTCGAAAATAATTTTCGTTCACGGATTTTTCTGTTCGTCTTTTAAAATCGTTTAAAAATAGTTTTCGTTCAAATACCTTTTTTTGTTCACTTTTCCAAAACCGTTCAAAAATATATTCATTCAAAGAGTATTTTTTGGTTTAGTTTAAAAAAAATCAAATACAACTTCCGTTCATAGACTTTGTTTTTTACGTTTTAAAATCGTTCAAAAAAAAAACAGAAAAAGAAGTGAAAACAGGAAACTAGACATAATAAAATAGTGCATAAATATATACTAGCACCAACGGTATACGAACACCAACGGTCTAGCAGCCGAGTGGTTGCGCAATCTGGTCGCGTCTGTAGTGGTCGTGAGTTCGAATCCGCTCTATTTTCCTACTTTTCTCATTACCAGTAGAATTAGTGGGCCGTCCCAACAAGCGATTAGAGGTGTGCGACGCCTTTTAGCATCGCACGGGTCGATGTATAGGGACTCCCGTTTACTACGCAGGAAGCTTAAGGCCCAGGTAGCTTCTTGTTAGCGCACCGTGTAGGCTTGCACGCAGCTTGCACCCAAAAAAGCCAACTCCTCTATTTTTTTTCCAAAACACATTACAACGCAGACACATACACGTAAGCGCACTCACCCCTATGAACATACATGTACCTCCGATTACTGAACCAACGGGTTGAGTCTTGAGATTGACGAAGTCACCACAGACGCCTCGCTGTCGACGGAAATGTCGCCCCCCACTGAAGAATATTCCGTCTAAATAAGAAACATGAGGCTCAAACATGGGTTTGAATATGGTGGGCTGGGGTACAACCGCCCTCCTAACCATCATATCACATGCAAGTTCTCGGTGGCTATTGGCTATGCACATTGATGGCACAATCATCTCGTGTTAGGTACTACTTTGACATCAGTTTTTAGTTTGTGGTAGATAGAAACCGTGATCTCTCTAAGCAGTTGCGACAGATATCATCGGTTTCATATCACGAGAGGAGGACGAGGGGCAAAGGTAATCTAGTCAGTTATCAATTACTTTCGCGATTACCATAAATTTCCGGTAAGAGTCTTGTGTGACTGGAAAGTTTCTTGCTCATCCCACGCCTTCGTTCCCCATCTTCTTGACGGAGCTTTGCGAGTTCGACTTATATGACATCTTCTTTGGGCTTCTAGAGAACCTTAAAGGCAAACCTCACTTTTCTGACATCTCTAGATTACTAAATTTCAATGGAAATCACTGCTCATGAGCACTGTTAGTTGACTAATTGAATAGTCGTCATCGGCTCATCATACCTTTATACCCTTGCAATTTGACTTCTTAACAGCTAGGCGTGTCCTTGCCCAAAACTCTCAAGCTGTACCACAATTTTCATGCATGCACATGGAAGAACAACTACAATGGTGCTCTTATTCTTACTCTGATTTGGTTATGTGGATTGGTATTGTGAACTGGTGCTCTGAATTGATGGTATGCTAGTGAAATTATCTGCAATGTGTGAGGGTTTAGTGTAATATAACCTCATTTTCACATTGTTTTTATTTATTTCCACCTCATTTATACTAAAAACTAGCATGTGTAATATATTATCGCTTTATTAAGTGCACATATCGAGTTCATGGGTGTTACAGACATCTCACAACTCAACGCAACAAATGAGGCAAAACTCCACAAGCCTAAAAGAAGTCTCCCAAAATGTTTTTAGCATCTTCTCCCACCATAGTTTCTCCCTCCCGGAATCTATACATTTGGCTTATACTTATGCGAGTCTAAATGAAGTGGCCAATTGACCACAAGCATGCCGGGAAACTGAATACTCTGTTGTACATGTTGGCACGTTGGTATGACAAGGCAGGCAAAATAGCCTCCAACGTAGATCTGCATAAAATCCCTATGAGCCTAAAGTTTTAAAATAATTAAAATACTACTAAAATATGAATTACGGTATTTATTAACACTCAAGATTATTTAGTAGATGAGCAGATTATTTGACAGCACAATCATTTGGAAAGAAGTGTTTAGGCCCCCCAGATACTAGTCTTGCTATGTGCTTTTTGAGACTAGTGTGGTGTAAAATGTTGTTCAATGCTTATAATGTAGAGAATTAGGTCATACATGACTCTTCTGCCCATCTGAAAGGTGCCTGAAACTCTCCCGACGAAGTACTTGGCAAGATAAGTGCACCTCCTAAGCTTGATGCCCCAATCATAACACCACAAGAACTTGCTGATGCATATGGGATCCTCTTTGGATTTCCTACAAGGTTTGGCATGACGGCTGCACAAATGAAGGCATTCTTCGATCCAACTGGTGGCCTGTGGACGGAACAGAGCCTTGCAGCCTGGCAGGCAAACCTGCCGGCATCTTCTTCAGCACTGGAACCCAGGGTGGCAGCAGGAGACTACAGCGTAAGTCTCAATCTATATCGTCATGTTTAACTTTTGAAACCTCATACTGAAAGATCATCGCAAAATCACCTTATTAAAACTTCTGTTTGGGCTACTTACCTCATGCTGACAAGTGTAACCCAATTGACTCACCACGGTAAGGTGTTCTTGGCCGTCGGGTACACCTTTGGTGCCAAGCAGGAAGAGTCTTTAAAGCTAAACTAGAGTACTGGGCAAAAGCCCATATGAGTATCTCAGGCTCTCAGCTTCTCTTGTTTCGTCTTCTGAAAAATAAAAAACTTCTCTTGTTTTCGATACCGCGGGGGGCCTTTTTACCCTTGGGCTGTATTGTGGGGAAATCCATTTCGGTTCAAAGGTGTATCTACACCCACTAACCAAAAAATGAATTTTAAAATGTCGAAAATTTCAAACATTGAATTTTGGATGTACATATAAACATTCTATTCTCGTACAAAAAAAAGAATGGAAAAACATTTTGTGCTGCCTGTGTAAAAAAGACAAATCTCAGCGTTCAAAAAAGCTTCTACATGTAATATTTTATTCTCTTTTTTATACCGGTCACACAAAATATATTTTTGATACGAAACTTTTTTCTATGGATAGACATTTTTCATATAAACACCCGAAATTTTTGTTTGAAATTTTTAACATTTTAAAACACATTAAAAATGCATTTTGCACCACGGATTCATCTGCACCCGTGAGTCAAAACATCATCTCCTGCATTGTGATCCTAATCTGAAGTTACTCTGACCTCACGATGACGTTGAAGTGAAGTCACCATCGCCTAGCTCCCTGCCTCCCCAGAAGAAAAATAAAACTAGAGACGACTCCACGGTTCACCCTACATCAGTACAGCCTAGACATCTCTCTAGTGCACTGAAGTTGACGATGAAGCATGAGCTGCTACGGCCTACGAGCCTACGAACTACGATCAAGCTCTGCGTGTTGTGAGTTGTGACGCAGGTTGAGTTCATGTCTTACTCCTGCCGATCACTTCGATTAGCAGATGGTGGAAACTAGAAATACCAGGTAGAGGTAATCGAAAACCACAATCGCAATCTCGAAACAAAATTCCACAATCATACCCGTGCAAGAAAGGTATCGCAAAGAAGGTATGGCAGGAGTATGGATTAACCGGAGAGTGGCGATCACTGATTGAGCTCCCGCGCGTGCCTTCTCGGTTCTGACGCTTGCGCGGGCGCACCAGATTGTGGGAAGCTACCGGACGAGAGAGGGAGTGAGAGAAAGAGAGAGGGCCATGGGCTCGTTCATGATTCATCAGCTGCGTCCGGGCAGGGAAGCCATACCGCCTCTTGTTTCAGCAAAATTTGCATGCGGCGCCAGCTTCTCGTCAGAAAGGCATCGAGGCCCCAGGAACAAAACTTCGATGGCACCCAGTTTTACGACTGCTGCGAGCCCCTCGATCAGCAACCTTTCGCACCCACATGTTTTCCACTGTATCTTACCGCCACTTCCCTTGAACATGGAGAGCTCGCTGAAAGCAAGGCGTGCGTAGCTCGTGTCAGGCAGTTAACAAGAAAATTGCAGGGTCAGTCCAGGGCTCCAGGCCTCCAGGGTGCTGTTATGCTCTCATTGGTCGATTTTTTAATTTTTCATCAATTAGAGATGATTACTCCCTGATCGACGGTGTGCAAGACTGTTTCCGAACTTAAGCTGTTTTGCACTGTCTTCAGCGCGCGTGCATTAGTGCTTGCTAGCTATGTGTACTCCGAAGTATGAACGGTAAAGTCAAAAAAAAAAGTATGAACGGTCGTTGAATGCCAAACATTTAAATGTTCCCGATGTCTTTATAGTCACTTTGATTTTTTTATAGAGAAAATATGTTAATATCGGAGTGGTACTAGCTAAACACTGTCCTTTGTAACAATATAATGTCAAGATCTAGTCGCAACCTCAATGCTGCACGCCTGCACACAACAACAAAGAACCCCCCGCTGAAACGATCATCAACTTGCAAAGCTTTTGTTGGTCTACTGCCCAGGAAACCTCACCCCATATCGGTTAACAACTACGGTTGTGTGCATCATTTTGATGCACAGGTCGGGGTGACCCATTTAAAAAAAATAGCCATAGATGGCTCTTCGTCACAAACAAAACACTACCACTAGCATTATTATTTGCAATGGTTGTGTATATATGAGTATAGATGCCCTCCAGCCGAGAACTCAAACCATTCTCTTTTGCACCTGCCCAACATTTGTATATACATGTTAACCTGTCTTTGAAGCTCAACCTCTATAATTTGCCCTTTTCCGGTTATCAAGTATCTTTTGATTGCTTCATTGCTTGTATGATTATCCTTTGCCTTTCTTCACATACTTGTTACTAAAATTATGTTTGACCATCACCGTTCACATATACATATCTTAGTACACTAGAAACAAACGTGGCTTTGCTTTGCTTTTGCATCAGTGCTGTGTTTGTTTTGTAATCTGTACATGTACAAATTCTTAGCACGTGTACACACAAACAGCTAATTAAAACTACCTATATGTCTACCTAAATGTGCCTCCAAATGTTGGGTACCAGAATTCCGGCACCGTCTCGCTCGCAACCGTGTATGTCGTTGCTACCGGCACAAGGCACAGGCCTCGGCTTCGGAGATCCTTCTTCGTCTCGCCATTGGCGTCCTTTGCATTCTCCGAACCCTACTCAGGACCAGAAATTTTCATGAGCAAATGCATTCAGGCAATAACACAGAAATGTGGATCAATTAGTCGATACTTAATTTCTTACCTTCTGCTGGAACTGTTGGACTGAGTTCACATTCTTCAAGTACGGGTACGTCAAAGACTGCAGGAGTTCAGTGACGTGCACATTATAGGAAAGTTTGCGTATGAACAAGAAATGTCGATCGATGTAGCAAGGTGCAGGCGTGTGATTTTGGACACTCACCGCAACTTGGTCATGGAGGAACTTGATGTATTCATTGGCCTCGTGAAGAACCGATGCGGTATCGGTCTAAAGTGTGAGGATACCAACGATAAGTTAGGTCATTATCGATCTCAGACGAGTTTAGTACGAGAGCACTTGGTTCTCTCCGATAATTGGAACGGTGAGGAAATATAGGGAAGTTGATACAGAGCAGAGAGAACTAATACCTTTCCAAAAGGCGAGACTAGTTGCTGGAGCGCAGTGATTCTGTCCCCTAGCTTCTCTTTCCTCACCTGCAGCACAAAAGCAAAACACAAAATAAATTTTTATGCAATCCAAAAGCCATCATCCATCGAAACTCACAAAAGAAAAACACCAGACATCGATCGTAGCAACATAAAGAGATCCTGAAGTGCAGAAAGAAACTCACAAAAGAAAAACACCAGACTGGATCATGCCGTACCTTAAACGTGGGCAATGGCGATGGCGCCTCGATCCGTGGCCTTTTCGCTGAAGCCGGGCTGTCGGATTCACTTTTCCTCGCCGCCGGTGAGCAAGAATGTTCGGTAGACTGCAGGAGAAATTGAGGTTATGCATATCTTGACGAAACCGGAAACCCTAGCTATATATAATGGCTAGTGGTCAACAATTCTTATATTGATGCACTTATACCTTGAACATGAGATTAGAGCTGTAGCTGGTCTTTGTCTGTATAGCTTGCAAGAGAAGCTGTGACGACGATAGAGCGGCGCCACCGAAAGGCATGTAGCTGCCGTACGCTGGCGAGTACTGCGGTTGGGCGCCACCGCCTTGCATCTGCATCCCGGCCGCACTGGCGTCGTAGCTCGCCAAGGACCGGCACTCCCCGAACATCGGAACGTTATGCGTGTCCGCCACCGGCGCCGCAGCATTATCGAACATGCCTTGCAACGGCGCCGTGCCATAGGGAGATGACGCTGCAGGCGCCTGGTCGAGTGAGCCGAAGCTGTGGCCCATGTCCCTGAATGGGTTTTTCATCACAGTCTCGATAGGCGCCGGCTGATGAGATCGAAATAAGGGCCTCGCAGTCGTTGACGCCGCCATGTCGTCCTGAAGCACGGCTTGAAAGCTAGCGTCGCTTCTCCCGCTCCTGAACACGATCATGCAAGTGAGTTATAGCCATCCCGGCGGCTAGAAACATAGCTATCTAGAAAGCCTAGCCTGATGGAGTGATGGATGTGGAGGAGGAAGGGAACTTACAAGAAGGAGTGCGTCCAGTCCATGTGCTGATCGCCAAGGGAGGAAACGGCGTCACATGAAGGCTGGTGAGAGGTGGTGCTGCTCCTGCGGGGATCCTGGAAGGTTATTGAGCTCGTAGACTCCGCGG
Source organism: Poa pratensis (assembly GCA_947311845.1). Lineage (NCBI taxonomy): Eukaryota > Viridiplantae > Streptophyta > Magnoliopsida > Poales > Poaceae > Poa > Poa pratensis. The sequence continues at coordinate 33,224,905 of CAMZMU010000027.1, forward strand.
CGGGGGACGTCCAGCCGCATGCGGCTGCATGGCCGGTGTCCATGAGTGGCGCGGCGGCGCATGCCGACATGCCGTGGCTCCTCTGAGAAGCACTCCACCACTCGTCGGCCATGGAGAATTGGAGATGAAAGAGTCGATCTCACTGCCTCTTGTTGATGCCGTAGTGCTGTTTCGCTTGAGGTGTAGAAGTAGGATGGAACACGAGGGGAAAGGAGGAGGGGAATCTAGGTATATATGAGGGGTACACTGTGGCATGGGGCTGTAGCATCATTGCATCAAAACTAGTGGACTTGCCCGGGGCAGGCTGACCACTGAAAGGAGACAAAAGAGGATCGCTATTAGTCATCAGGTCTTTTTCTTTTCTTTTTCTTTTCCATGCATATGCATGTGAGAAGAATTTCGTCAATTCGATCATCAAATAGGCGGCCCTATTTTATGTTCTGAGACACAGCGAGTTGATAGCAAGATGAACATACATACCACCACAAGCACGAATTCATAGGCGTCCAACCGATTTACGAAGCTCTAAGATAAAGACACCTTAGGCGTCTCGCCATGAAAAGTTATGGATAACAAAATCCACAATGAATCATGTTTTTCATGTTCCATGTAAAATATCGCTCTTTAATAGGACACAGAAACCTCGGGATAGATCCTATGTGGCTGTGATATAGACTCTTTTAGTCAATGTGTTACAGTGTTAAAACCACTATTTACCGAGTTTTGCATTTTGGATGGCCTCAACCTGAGTTGACTCTTTTAGTGAAAAGGAAAAGGCTAAAGTGTATAAACCCACATGAGTCGCATGACTTGTTTATATATTTGTCAAATTGACAACCACTTATCACTACAGGAACCACGGGCTATGCCGACGGCCGTTTCCCGTCGGCACAGGCACCGATGCCGTCGGCACAGACCTATGCCGACGGCCACCGTCGGCACAGTGTCGTCGGCATAGGTACCCGTAGGGACAGGTCATCCGGCCGTCGGCATAGGTGAAAGCCGTCGGCACAGGCTGTGCGGACGGCCAAAAAGAGACCGTCGGCACACAGTTCGTCGGCACAGGGAAGGTGGGGCCCATGACGGCCGACCGCACGGACATCACCTATGCCGACGGCAATGCCGTCGGCACAGGTGGGACACGTGTTGCAAAAAAATGTCCCCGCCGTCCCTCGCTGGGGACAGGCTGGGGACGGGGGCTGTCGACGCCGACGGAGCACGGGCTGGAGCGCCGCCGCTGTGGAGCGCGGCGAGGACGGCCGACGCAAGGCGGAGGTCGTCGTTGGCGAGGCGGAGGTCGACGGCAGGGCGGTCATGGCGACGCGGGATCCCCGGCCGCGCCCCGGAGCTGGTGCCGTCCCAAGAGGAGTCGCCGCAGTGCCATCGAGGGATGGGGGGCGGCCGCGGCGGCACGAAGCCCGCCGCACCGTGACGATGCCGTACCGGTGAAGTGGTTGTAGACGACGAGCATCTCGCCGTCGTCCCTGCATCTCCAACGCGAAATCTTTGATGTACTCGACGACGAACCGCACTCGCTGCCGCGCGGCCTATCCGGCGGCCTCGCGCGCGCCGTGTCGATGGAGCTCTTGCCGGGCGAGGGGGCGCACGCCTTGCCGCCGCCGGGATGGTGGCTCCCGCTCGCCTCAGACCACATCGCCGAGAGGGAGGCCGCCGAGTACTGCTCCTCCCCGAACATACGCGCTCTCGCGTTTCCGACTGATGCGCACAAGGAAGAAGATGGAGGAGGGGACGAAGCAGGGGTCGACGGCGGGTGGTGCAAGGCAGGCGACCGGCGACCTGGTCGAGGTTCCGCGGCGCGGAGGGCTCCCTTACGCCGGCAGTAGGCAGAGCGCCAGGCGGCGAGGCAGAGCGCGGCCGAGCTAGGCAAGGCCTTCTGCGTGTGGGATCGATGGGATCGAACGTGCGTGCAGAGGATAAGACGCGGAGCGAGAGGATTTTTTCTTTTTTTTAGACGGAAACGAGTGGATTGGATAGGATGTCTCTTGACCAATCAGAAACAGATACACAGATCCCACGGATCCTGTGCTTTCTCTGAGATTCTGGCAGTCGTTGGATCTTGCAGATCAGCATCCAGTGGCTCAGATTTGTTATCCGCGTGGAACTCTCATGACCAATCAGAACGCGTAGTTTTTTGTAAAATTTTACAGACTAGTAATCGTGCACGTGTCACACACGTGTAATCTTAAAAAATTATTTGCCACCCTTTGTCACCTCGGTCTTCTGAATTGTTTTTTTTATCACAGGCGTATAATGCAAATACCGCAGAAAAATATTCCAGGCATCGGAAATTTTATAATTCACAATACAATTTTATTATTCAATCATTAAAAAAGTCTAGTTTCATTTATCGAAGCGAAACAAATTATTTAGAGGTTTGTATAAATAGAAGAAGTTGTTTAATTTCAAGACCAGAATAGATATTTATATAGCAATCCATAATCAAACTGACATTAAAAATATCACAAAGTTTCACAAGCAAAGACACACGTAAACATGTTCTATAGTTAAAAAACGTAGCTGGGACCTTGCTGACAATAGTTGCTTGCTGGGCATAAACTACACTGAGCGCCAAAAATGTAATGCATCCCCTATGACAATAATTGCTTGCTAACAATAATTGTCTGAAAAAACAAAGTTAAGATGATGTATATATTAGGATTGATATCTAGCTGGGCTTAATCTTGCAGTGATGCATCCCCTGCCCTCTGCAAATATGAAGGCATATATTTGCAGGCATAACTACAAATAGTGGCTTGCAGAAACTGTATCAATATATAGCATTCTTGCATACAGCTGCACCATAAGTACATTATCACAAAATAAGACCAGGATATTCTTCCAAGAAGCAAAAAAGACCACCATCATAGACGGAACCGCACTTGATGTCCATTATCTTTATCTTTACAATATAATACTCCTGGTGACTAAAAGTCCCTTTAAAAAAAATGTGGACTTCATGGCAAATAATTTCATAGTATGTGTAGTTTGCTATGTCGCCGTCGATAATTTGCTACCGCGTGAAGAAGTTTTTTGGAAACTTTGTCAAAACTCAAGTTTATCATTTTTCCTATCAACTACTACACATATTAGGACTCCATGCCAAAGGATTTCTTTTTTTGGGTATCTTTTCACTTTATTTTATTTTCTCGAAAAAACGGTCACAATGGGAGCCATGTCTACTCGTTGAAAGGGGTCGAATTTTTCAAAAATATCGAAGGTTCTGTGATATAACCACTAATTGTGTACCTTAAAATTATTTTTGTAAAATTTCAGAGCAAACTATCACACACTTGTAGTTCAAATTTGTGTTATTTTCGGAAAATAGGCATAAAGTCATTTAAATAGGCAAAATGAGATAGAAACCGAGAAAATTCCTAATATTTCCGGATTGTCCATCAAATATGGTCTAATTTGTGTGGAAATTGGATGGGTGCCATTTTCCACCATATTTTGTGTACTTGCTTCACAAAAAATGTCATTTTTGACACTTAAAAAAATAAATAATGATATATATAAAAATAATTTGAACAAACTCAGTTCTGCAACATTGTTTGCCATACCAAGACACAACTATGTGTCAAATATGGGCACATTATCACAAAATATGCCACGGGAATAGTCATACGTAGGTCATTTGAGTCGAAACTTATACATGTTTATAGATGATTGACCTTTTTGTGAAGAAGTTTTTTGAAAACTTTGTCAAAACTCAAGTTTATCATTTTTCCTATCAACTACTACACATATTAGGACTCCATGCCAAAGGATTTCTTTTTTTTTGACTAATTTTCATTTTCTTTTATTTTGTTGAAAAAAAGGTCACAATGGGAGCCATGTCTACTCGTTGAAAGGGGTCGAATTTTTCAAAAATATCGAAGGTTCTGTGATATAACCACTAATTGTGTACCTTAAAATTATTTTTTGTAAAATTGTCAGAGCAAACTATCACACACTTGTAGTTCAAATTTGTGTTACTTTCAGAAAATAGGCATAAAGTCATTTAAATAGGCGAAATGAGATAGAAACCGAGAAAATTCCTAATATTTCTGGATTGTCCATCAAATATGGTCTAATTTGTGTGGAAATTGGATGGGTGCCATTTTCCACCATATTTTGTGTACTTGCTTCACAAAAAATGTCATTTTTGACACTTAAAAAATAAAAAATGATATATATAAATAATTTGAACAAACTCAGTTCTGCAACATTGTTTGCCATACCAAGACACAACTATGTGTCAAATATGGGCATGTTATCACAAAATATGCCACGGGAATAGTCATACATAGGTCATTTGAGTCGAAACTTATACATGTTTATAGATGATTGACCTTTTGTGAAGAAGTTTTTTGAAAACTTTGTCAAAACTCAAGTTTATCATTTTTCCTATCAACTACTACACATATTAGGACTCCATGCCAAAGGATTTCTTTTTTTGACTAATTTTCATTTTCTTTTATTTTGTTGAAAAAAATGGTCAAAATGGACCCGTGCCATAATTTGTGATAAAGTGTCCATATTTGACACATCGGTGTATTTTGGTATGGAAAACATTGTTGCCAAAAACAATTTTTAAAATATTTTTATAAATATCATTTTACATTTTTTAAGTACCAAAAATGACTTTTTTATTAAGCAAATATCAAAAATATGTTGCAAAAAGTCCTATACATGATGAAAAAGATGATATGGATGTCATATTTGGATTCATCTCATTTTTCTAATCGATTTAGACATTTTATTTGTTAAATTTCGATTTACGGATTTAAAGATATGAATTATTCCATATTAGATGGAAAATAGGGGAAAAGAGCTATGCCTACGACTTACCTATGCCGAGGGCAAAGCCGTCGGCATAGCCCCTGTGCCAAATCTATGCCGATGGCATATCCGTCGACAAAGCCGTCGGCACAGGGTTTGACCGTCGGCATAGATCCCCATTCCTGTAGTGTATTACCGATTTGAGCAGTATCAGGATATTATGCATCGTGTTCTTGCTGAACGTGGTGGATCAAATCTTGACTTTGCAGATGGAAATCCCGAGACATACCCATGGTTGGACCTGTCATTATCGATGCATGTGTTGTGCTTCCTTCTTGAAGGATTAGCCTAGGGGCCGTGTGTTTCTCTTTGGTTTTTATTTTCACCATAGAGTTACAGTCTCGGATTTTATTTTCCTGATTGAATTTTGTTTGGCGGTTGGATTTCACATTACGAATAATATATAGCTCTATGCATTAGTCAATGCATAGATGATGCGTTATCTTTCTTTTTGGAAAAAATTGGTGGATCAAGTCTATCTATATTCTATACATACCTTATTTAACTCTTTCAATAATTTTGTTTGAGGAAAATCTACGCATATGCTTTTTTAGCTAGTATATGGTCACATTCCAGAAATATATAGCCGGAGTCCTAAATGTTTGACTAGACATATTTCAAATCAATGTTAAAAAATCGGCTGATATGTCGATTAAACGGCCGATTTATCATGAATCGTGGGTGACCGATAAGATTATATCATATCGGCTGAGATTATCGTTGGCACCAATTTTTGGTCTAATAGCCGATTTTGCCACTTATCGGCGACGGCCTGACGTCCAATTTACGGGATGATAGTTTTGTAGAATTTTACATTAGCTCAAATTTTGCCCATTTTTTTGATTCAAAGGAAAGGAATCAATGTGGCACTTATATCCAATACATCAATGTAACTTTTGCAAAGGATATTTCACAATTAATCGATTAAAGACCTAATGACTTGTCACAACAAAAACTAGCCGATAAATAGGCGACAAATAAAATTGATTAATCGGTCGATAAGCGATTAATCTCTAATTTGAGGCCAACCGAGCAGTAAACGATAAGCGGTATCTTGAACATTGTTTCAAATACACATATTATTTCTTCTGAAAGAAACATGCATCAACTTTTGTACTGATGTGCTTTATCCTCGGACGTATGGTATCCTGAGGGTCATTAACATGTGGGCCCACATGTCAGCAAGCCCAACATCACCAAGGGCTACATCAGAGAATCCCGATCGTATCCATTGTTTATAAGCATGCATGCTCTATGGTGGCCGAGATGATCGTTGATGCCTTGAGTGAATATACTCATAAACTGAAACTTTCCACAAAATGGCATTTGGTTGAACGTATCAATTGTGAGATTACAGTTGGAGAGAATTATCTTTTGGACTCATGCATTGACCCTAGCTAGGTCGCTAGCGCGAGGTTGATTGATGCATATTTTCTTGGCCACAAAGGGACATGATATCGCTGCTTTAATTGCTACTCCTACTTTGTAAAAAGCACGAATGTGATGGTTAACTCAGTCATGGCCTCATTTCGTGCTTACCACAAACCATCCGCAGTTCTACAGGTATTGAACTTAATTACTCCCTCCGTTCACAAAAGGATGTCACAAAAATGAACTATAGTTAAACCATTTTTGTGACATCCTTTTCCGAACGGAGTGAGTACTAGGCACAAATAAGAAGTCATGTTCGTTCTTGCATCGTCGTGAGATACGGTCACATTTTAGTTGTAGCCATGTTCGAAAGTTGATAATATTAGGTCATTACCCATGTTCAAAAGTTGATGATATTAGGTCATTATAGCCATTTCCAAAAGTTGTAGTCACATTTTAGTTGTAGCCATTCAGGCATAAACAAGAAACAAGCCATGTTCTTTACTTGAACCAAGATAAAAAAACAATTTACACAATGAACCATCTTGCAATTAATTAACGATTTTTCCGTTGTATGCATCTTTAGTTCAAATAAGGAAGCGTGTGTATATACATACGCTTGGGGAGTTTTCAGAACTATATATGTGCATTAATCTATGATCACTACCTGCATATATATGCTTAACATCAGCCTTATGTGCAATATAAATAGTTCATTTAAGGAATTAAGATTATTCCTTGTTGAACGAGTATTGATTTTTGTTGATGGGACGCTTGAAAATATTCCCCATGTATTGCTTCACCAAGAGACGACCTCCATTGACCATTGGACCACAACTAGCTATAAGGAAAAGAGGGGACCTTGAACACATCATGGTATGCTGCATCCAAAACGGAGATGTAGATCGATTCTACAACTTACTCTTCACAAAGAGGAAAGATTTTGCTGAAAAGATGCTGCATCCCGGCAGGAGTTCGTCACTTTTGATGCTGAAAAGCTTCAGGAGGAGTTGTTCCAAGATTTTGCTTGCTCTGTGTCGGGCTTGCCCATGGACAAGCAGGTGGAGGAGGCTGCTCCCTCTCACATAGAGCGACACAACATCCATTTGGACAAGCAAGACAGTGCTTGTGATCTTCCAACTGCCAAGGGAGCGGAGTATAGGCGGGTGGAGCTACATGATGGGGTGCAGGAGTTGGTTTCCTCAGCCCCAACCTTCATAGAATCCATCACCGCTCGCATCACCGCTCCTCTGTTGTCTGCGGCTCCACCAACTCCGGCCACTCCGATCAAGCGCCGCCCCAGAAATCCTGCCCCGATGCCCACTCGCCAGGTCAGCGTTCGGCGGGCTGTCACATCCATGGCGGGGTTGAGCACGGTTGAGAGGGCGCGTCGTCCTACGCAAGAAATGGGGGCTGCCGGCGGAAGACGAAGTGAAAGGGGATGCCACAGAGGAGGTGCGGCAGCAGTGTTTCTTAGACCTCTTCATGGATCCGAAGACGGCGATGGAGACGGAGGCGGTGAGGGCTCTGTTCAGCAGAGTGGGGTCTTCAAGATCCGTGATTTCCAAGAAGGCCGGGAGACGGGCTACCTCAACGACTGCGGCCCGGGCTGCCCGCACAGCCAAAGAGGAAAGAGCACTAGCCGGAATATTTACCGGGCCGCTAACTACTGGTGTAGATTTCACCATTGATATGTGCTTCAACATTCACGTCGCATATTGAGATCTCTATGGAACATTGTTTTTTTGCAAAATTGCGCTGATTATCGCAAATAGGGACGATTTTGGCAAAAACTATGATGATTTTGACAAAATGAATACCTAAAAATACACTTGTATAAATTCCTAGCGCCGCCACTGGCCCCACACCAGTCTGAAATAAATGTTTTGTGAAATTTCTGTACTATAATCACCCCAAATCCAAATGAAAGATTAAATTGGTTAGATTTTTTAAAATGTACTGGAATTTGGACGATATTCCAAAATAATTTCTTGTTTTTGAAGATTTCAGTGGGTCTCAGAATTTAGTTAACTGAACCTTAAAACCCTTGTCGAGGCACCAAAGTTTGACATTGAATAGTTGAGAGACCAAAAATAAATATTATTTCCAACATAAAGTAATTTATCAAGAAACTGGTAACTGGTAAGCAGTATATCCGAGTAGTTTGACAGTATCAATATTCAAGAAACTGGTAATTGCACTTTACATATGAAGTTGTCGATTTGGTCCCTTCCCGATAAAATGGCTTGAGCGGTATAACAAAACTCTATGTTAAAACATTGACTAGTAAGCTAGGAATACCCAACTTTGAGCAATAAGGAAAGCAGGATATACTTCTTTCCGTTTCCACTCGTCCTGCTCCTCCCTCTTCTAATCCAAAGCATAACTGCCCATATTTCTATGAGTAAAGCGAGAGCTGAATCCACGAACGCTTTACCTATATAGTAGTACTACTGCCTGCAAGCAAGTAAGCTTTGAGGAGCCAGCTGCAGCTTTCGTGCCGCAAGCGTGATGATCTTTTTTTGCTCTGATATGACAATTGACATTATGTTTTAGCAAGGCCATGAATTGAGGCCCTTGTCTTGAGGTGCAGAAAGACGGTTGAGATTTGGGCCATGGAACCATCCTGTTCGGCCCCTCACTTTGAGCTACAGACAAATGCAAGAAAACAACAAATTGGATGTTCCCGAGCTGCCTCAAGATCTAGTTTATGCATCGGGGCCTCGACTTTTCCTTGCAGTGGAGCCTGCGCAGTCATCAAGGTGGCATTGATCGATCATTGGGGTCCTTTTTCGTTGCGCTTTATCGTTGTTTTCCAAGTTTCTCGTACTGCTGTTTGCGGAGCAAGAAATTTCATATTCCCGGGAGTTGGAGGCTTGGAGGAGCCCAGCTTCAGTTGGTTTCCAGCGAGGAGTAATTTAACCTATGAACGCCTACGCCGCACAAATAGGAAGAAGATTGTGCGATCGGCGGCAAGCGAGATGGCCGGCCGGCGTTGCTAGCGCTGGATGTGCCGGGACGGCGACGTCGAGCCCACCGGGGTGTGGCCTGGGGCCGTCCCGGCGCACGCGTGCCCCCGGGCCCGCTCAGATTCGGGTTGCCGTCCCATCGAGGCCTCATGCAGTGCAGGGCCATGGCCAGGGACCCAAAAGCGACTGCGCGTAGACACATGGTCATCTCATCGCCGTTGCTGGCTCCTCCGCTAGCTTTGCTTGATCGTTGATGCCTCTGGCCGTCTGGCGGGCAACGATCGAGCACGGAGACGCATGATCGGAGTATCGCCGATTCGGCGTACGTGACAGGAAACAACAGAGGCGTGCCGCGTGCGCCGTGCGCGTACGTACGTACGCCTCTCGCGCCATCCCGGCTCCCGCGTGCGATGCCACCCACCATCCATTGCCAGGCATCTTCTGGCCCTTGTCTTGAGCTGGGCCGCCCAATGCTGTACGATCGTAACGCACTTTTTGTTAAGTCGGTAAAAGATAGAGGGAGCGGAAAAGAACTACTCCCGATCGGAGTACTAGACGTTTACGGTGCCTGTCAGAGTGTTATTTTCTTCGAGATGCTGCATGCCTGTCTGTTTCGGTTCATCTTTCTTGTTGCCGATCATGGCTCCTATCATGCTGCACCTGCCCAAATGACAAAAGCTAACACCTAGCACGCCCCAACTGATACGTTAGCATCGCAGTTGACCATGTATTTGACCTCCATCGATTTAACTTAAGCATGATGTGAGTAAGCAAGAGAAAACAAGTCAGGTCAATCCCTGCAAATCTGGATGGGTTTGTTCCGTTCTCGAACCGGAGTTGATCCAACCAACTCGATTTTCCAACCACAGACACCGGCTTCTTAATCACTGCATAAATAACCTCGCTAAGCTAGTACGACTAAACAGCAGCTAGCATCGCAATGAGCCAGCGCCGGGCCAAAAGCAAGCGGCGGCGAAAGCTACCAAAACCCGCTGACGAAACGCTACCAAATCTCCTTTAATTTGGCTTCAGGGCATTAGATTACACTAACTGAACAAAACAAGGCGAACCTCCCTCGGCGGTCGGCGCTGGCTACGTGCAGAATTGATCAAAAACCGTCGCAGGAAGATACATCGTTGTCAAGGAAGACAAAAAGAGACGATAGATAGGCTCCGGAATTCCTAGTTCCTGCTACTCCGAGGAACGGACAGTGTTAGTTAAGGGTAGGACGCAACTAATGAGAAGCTGCTACCTGCCTTCCCTAAGCTAGCTGCAGAAAACGCCGCTCTGCACTAAGAGCTGGGCACAAGAGATCGCATCGCCGGAAAGTGTTGTTATTTTTATAGTAACGAGTTAGTCAGGAGCTTGTAGAACCAGTTATGTCAATGCGTCATGCGTCGGAGCTTGCTTCTGCGGCTTGCGATCGAGCGCCCTTAATTATATCCTGACCTAGTTGATTATTCAAATTGATATCTAGGTCGACAGGAACAATCCAAACCGGTCTTCTTCTCCGATGTCATCATTGGTTGTTTGGCGATTCTATGAGTCAGTTTAGAGGCTTAGTTAAGATTATCGGCGGCGTGGCGATAGGTTTCGAGTGATCGTAAGCTAATTCTGACGGTGCTACTGTAGCCATCTCGATCGATTCCCTGGAATTAACAGTGATCCTCGTCATAGAAAGTGGCGGTCGTCTCTGCTTCCGCTGAGCTAACCATTCGTCTCGCTCTGCGCGGATGTTGGCATGTTGCCGAGTAACTGTTCATAAAAAAAATGTTGCCGAGTATAATGTCCTAGCTAGCCAGTTAGAGAAGAAGTTGATGCTGACTGCAGTTTGTCAACGTAGAACAGGCGTAGCAACTAAAGTTTTGCTGTCCGATTATGCACTTATTTCCGATTGAAGACACTCCTGTAGCCATTGGCGCAGGTGGCTCTGCCCCGGGAAGGGACAAAGACCACCGGCCTAGTTCCAGTTAACTGTAATTTCGTTATTTGCCTCATAAAGCAACCATTGATTCCTCAGGATGTGCTAAGAAATGGATCGATCGGTTGCACTAAAAAAAAAGTCTTGCAGTTCGTTCTCAGCGCGAGATGAGGTGTTCGACTACAAGAATCTAGGCATGTCATTGTCTCACTTTTAAAACCTCGCAATTAGTTCAAGTAGCGGATATAACATTCTTCGCATCAAAAATATTGAAGATGTAAAGCCAAATTACTTCATATATTGTTTAATTTTTAACAAAGTTGTATCATCACTTCGTAGTCTCATCTGAACATCCTTTAACGTACTTCATGCTGTTTTAGCAGAGGTGTAACATCGCTTCTTAGTTTTTTTTAGGGGTCGTCGCTTCATAGTTTTTTGTTTTTTGAGAACCTGTCGTCGTTTCTTAGTCTGATCTGAAGATAATCATATTTGTTTTTTTTTGAGCGAATGAAGATAATCATATAGCCTCGTTGGCGAGAAAGGCTGGGTTATCTCGTCTTGGGCTGCATACTCCTACGTTCCTTCTGGCTTGGTAAACTTGGGCTTGGACCGTGATTGCGTGAGTGCACAGCCTGTGTCTTAGAAGTGACACAATAGGGCAGGGTCGTACAAACGACTCTACGCCCTACGGGCTTTCAACTTTCAACGTGGGTTTTCATGAAGAAGAAAAAACCAAAGAGTTAGGTTTTTTTTTACTAACCAAGAGTTAGTTGATCCATCACAGTGTGTCGCATTTGCACCAGTTGCTGATGGGCCAAATGGAACATAAATTTGGTCTCCTCCATTTACCAGAGAGGCCGAAGGTTTCATCTGGGCTAGGGCCTACTCGGGCACAAACGTCTTCGGAGCATTCGGCCCCCCTCCCCCACACCCAATAGAGGATTAATATTCAGAAATTTCAGCAACTGTAGCCAATTCTGTCAATGCAAAGATAAGTTGGAACATATGTGATGAATGCTCTATTTATCTTTTTTAGTTTGACCTATCTAATATGAGTCACTGGAAGATGATTAAATGACAAGTGAGGATCCAAGTACGTGACCTTGTGAACTGAAACTGAACTCTCTTCCCCTCATGCGCTATGTGTATATGTACTCCCACCATATATTTATACCACACAATTAAATCGTGATTTAAATATAACCTCATATATTTGCCCCTAAATTTGGTCACACTTAAGAAATTCTGACTGAAAATAATATTGTACGGTCATGTGTACATAGTAAAAAGAGAGTAACAAGTTTTAGAAAACATATAAATAATATAGCTAGCATCTTTGGCGATCGAAATTCTATAGAATTGTAAGAAATGACTCCATTTCACTAGTGTTAGAAAACATATAAATATAACCTCTTGGGTTGTCTACTCACTCCTAATAACATTACCAACTCCCATGCAGGTTTTTTGGGTTAGTAATTGAGTTATGAGAGTCATGTCCTACTCAAGTATATGGTTATGTTTTAGTCCCAGGGGACTGCCATTTGGAACTCGGGTCACCTAGAGCCCTTTATTGAAAGCAGTATTTTAAAGTTTTAGAATAATATAGAAATAAATATCGATGCAGTCAATACTATGCCCTACAATTATTCAATTTTAGTAAGAAATACTTTGCATTCTAGGCTTCAAAAAAGACAAATTCTGACAAGATTTGGAGGTACACCGCTCACACACCTAGAACTAAAATGTTTTTATCCCGGTTGCATGATGTGTTCAAATCATGTACAAGCACTAGTGGAAACCGGACATTTGGTGGAGAGGGGTGTTGGGCTCTAGTCCCGGGCATGGTTCGAACCCGGACTAGAGGAGGGAACTAGTACCGGGCCGGCGGCTCTGACGCTGCGCAGGTCCGGTCCCGGGTCGTAGGGCACCTCTAGTTCCGGGCCGTGATACCACTCGGGACCGAGGCAGTCAGCGGCAGGGTGGAGACTGGAGGGTGGGCCTTTCGTCCCGGGCCGTGGTACAACCCGGGACTAGAGGTCCCGCTATATCATCTCCCACCCCGGGCCGGCCACCATTTTTGAACTCTCAAGTCATATCCATTGTTTTCTCTCTCAAGCTCAAGTGTAGCCCCATTTTTTTCCAAGATTTGTCAAGATAGACGGCACCCATCTCTCCAAGGGTTAGCAACACTTGATCCTTTCACCCGGCGGCCGAATTTTAGCCATTTCCATACAAGTTTAGCTCATTTCATTTTTGTAGTGCTACCTAGGTGTTTGATGAAATGCCTAACTAGGTAGTTCATTTTTTATATGTTTTTTGAGCTCAAATTAATTTATGATTTGTGGATTTTAGTGTCGTCTCGGTCCTCACCGCCGTCGATAGCCCCCGCCATCCCGTGACCGGCACCACCTCGGTGAGCCTCTTTTTTTATCTTTTAAAAAAAATTACTTGTATGATTTGAATGCATAATTATTTTTTTTGTATAATTTTCTTATGTTTTTTATATGTATAGTGTCATGGTTTTGATATCCGTCCCCGTCGGCCCTCGTCCGGTCTATGATTCGGATGTGGTATATTTTTATCACTATTTATTTTGTTTCGTGTTTATAACAATCATGCCGACCAAATTGACATAGATATATTTTTATTTAGGAGGTAGTTGAACCGGAAATTCCAGCCGACCCTATTGTCGAGTTTTTAAAAAAGAAAACAACGATTTGAAAGCAAAATTGAAGATAAGTGAAGATCTTCGTCTCCAATGCCTAGAAGAGAAGATGGTATTGGACTTGAAGATTGCCGACATCGTTGATGCTCACGGGGTCGAGCTTACCGACGTCGTCGCTGTTCACGAGATGAAGATGGATGCAATGCGCTTGAAGCTTAAAAAGATTAGAAATTATGTCATTAGTCAAGAGGCTTGGTATCATTATGCTGTTGGTTCAATAGTTACCTTAGTTGCGATTCTGATCGCATTTGTTGTTGGATTTAAATTCTTTAGATAGTTGTATTCTAGTAGTTTCAATTAATTTATGTTTTATGAGAACTATGTATTACATTTGGTCACTACTCTACTTTGGTTTTAATGTGATGAACTTGTATTAATGAATATGGTGTTTCCTATTATGTTGGTTTATCGTAATGGGTTTTAGCGGTGATTTGCAGATGAGTCATCCATGGATGTACGCTGACCGACGCTCTAAAGAGTACATGGATGGCGTGCAATCTTTTCTCAATGTGGCTAAGGATAACAAGGGGCCGAATGGTTTTATGTGTTGTCCATGCAGAAATGTCGGAATGAGAAGGATTACTCTAACACAGACAGAATTCACCTCCACCTGATAACTTCTGGTTTCATGCCCGGCTATAATTGTTGGACCAAGCACGGAGAAAAAGGGGTTATGATGGAAGACAACGAAGAAGAAGAGAACGATGACAACTACATGTACCCTGAATACGTTGGTAACCCAACAGGGGAAGCTGATGATGAAGAGGTACCAGATGATCCCATCATACATGATGATTTACGTGGGGTCATCGTTGATGCACATACCCTAGCAGAAACTACACTTGAGAAGTTGAAGTTGGAGCGCATGTTAGAGGATCACAAAACAAAGTTGTACCCAACTTGCGAAGATGGCAACACAAAGCTCGGTACCACACTGGAATTATTGCAATGGAAGGCAGCGAATGGTTTATCTGACAAGGGATTTGGGAGTTTACTGAAAATAGTGAAGGACAAGCTGCCGGCTGGTAACGAATTGCCCGAGAGTGCGTATGAAGCAAAGAAGATTATCTGCCCTCTAGGATTAGATGTGCAGAAGATACATGCATGCATTAATGACTGCATCCTCTACCGCGGTGAGAAGTATGAGAATTTGAATGAATGCCCGGTATGCGGTGCATTGCGGTATAAGATCAGAGCAGATGACCCTGGCGATGTTGAGGGCCTGCCCGCCAGGAAGAAGGTTCCTGCCAAGGTGATGTGGTACGCTCCTATAATACCACGGTTGAAACGTTTGTTCAGAAACAAAGAGCATGCCAAGTTGTTGCGATGGCACAAAGAAGACCGCAAGAGCGACGAGATGTTGAGACACCCGGCTGATGGGTCGCAGTGGAGAAAAATCGATACAGAGTACAAGGAATTTGCACGTGACCCAAGGAACTTAAGGTTTGGTCTTAGCACGGATGGCTTTAATCCTTTTGGGGAGCAGAGCAGCAGTCATAGCACCTGGCCTGTGACTCTATGTATCTATAACCTTCCTCCTTGGTTGTGCATGAAGCGGAAGTTCATTATGATGCCAGTGCTCATCCAAGGCCCGAAGCAACCCGGTAACAACATTGATGTCTACCTGAGGCCATTAGTTGATGAACTTTTACAGTTGTGGCGTGATGAAGGGGTACCTGTGTGGGATGAGTACAAACAAGCGGAATTTAACCTACGAGGGTTGTTGTTTGTAACCATCAATGATTGGCCTGCTCTTAGTAACATTTCAGGACAGTCAAACAAGGGATACAATGCATGCACACTATTTAGATAGCACTGAAAGTATATATGTAGGTAACAAGAATGTGTACCCGGGTCATCGTCGATTTCTTACAACTCAGCATCCCCTAAGAAAGAAAAGCAAGCAGCATTTCAAAGGTGAGGCAGATCACGGCCGAAGCCACCCCTCCAAAGTGGTGAAGATATATATGATGCGGTCAAGGATTTAGATGTAATCTTTGGAAAGGGTCCTGGCGGACAGTCTGTTCCGAAGGACGCTAACAACCACGTTCCCCTGTGGAAGAAGAAGTCTATATTTTGGGAACTACCCTATTGGAAAATCCTAAAGGTCCGCTCTGCAATCGACGTGATGCACGTGACGAAGAATGTTTGCGTGAACCTGCTAGGCTTCTTGGGCGTGTATGGGAAGGCAAAAGATACTCCGGAAGCACGAGAGGACCAGCAACTTTTGAAAGACCCAAAGAACCTGCATCCAATGAGGACGGATAAAGGACGTCTACGTCCTGCTAGCTACGTTCTTACCAAAGAAGAGAAGGAGATATTTTTTGAAGTCCTGAGCAGTATGAAGGTCCCGTCTGGCTTCTCGTCGAATATAAAGGGAATAATAAATATGGCAGAGAAAAAGTTCCAGAACCTAAAGTCTCATGACTGCCACGTGCTGATGACTCAACTGCTTCCGGTTGCATTGCGGGGGCTTCTACCGGAAAATGTTCGAGTATCCATTGTTCAGCTATGTGCGTTCCTCAATGCAATTTCGCAGAAGTCAATCAGCCCAACCACTCTATTAAGGTTACAGAAGGATGTGGCTCAATGTCTCGTTAGTTTTGAGTTGGTGTTCCCACCATCCTTCTTCACTATTATGACACATCTCCTAGTACACCTGGTCGACGAGATTCACATTCTGGGTCCTGTATTTCTACACAATATGTTCCCCTTTGAGAGGTTCATGGGAGTGTTGAAGAAGTATGTTCATAACCGTGCTAGGCCAGAAGGAAGCATCTCCAAAGGGTATGGAACAGAGGAGGTCATTGAGTTTTGTGTTGACTTTATTCCCGGCATTAAGTCGATTGGTCTTCCTGAATCGCGACATGAGGGGAGACTAAGTGGAAAGGCACTCTAGGAAAGAAATCATACATATGCAGGGACGGGTATTCTTTCACAAAAGCACACTACACAGTTCTGCATAATTCCACTTTGGTGGCTCCGTATATCCAGATGCACAAGGATATTGTACGCTCTAACAACCCGGGGATGGATGACTCCGCCATTGCAAAGGAACACATGGAGAATTTTGGCGGTTGGTTGGAAACGCATCTGAACAAACAACACAGTCTCAGATGAGCTGTTCTTGTTGTCTAAGGGGCCATCTTCGACTATTTGGACTTTCCAAGGGTATGAGATAAACGGGAATACATTTTACACGAACGCCCAAGATAAAAAGAGCACCAACCAAAATAGTGGTGTCCGCTTTGATGATAAGAGCACACGAATGAGGCCACGGTCACATATTATGGTTGCATAGAGCAGATATGGGAACTTGACTATGGACCTTCTTTGAAGGTCCCTTTGTTCTGGTGCAAATGGTTCAACCTGAAAGGCGGCGGGGTAAAGGAAGACCCATTGTACGGAATGACTACAGTGGATCTCACGAATGTTGCGTACGACAACGAACCATTCGTTCTAGCCAAGGATGTGGCTCAGGTTTTCTATGTGAAGGACATGTCTACCAAGCCAAAAAAAAGAAAAGATAAGGAAGTGAATACATCAGCCGATGAGCCAAAGCGCCACATAGTTCTTTCAGGGAAAAGAACCATCGTGGGAGTGGAGGACAAGACAGACATGTCAGAAGATTACGACAAGTTTCATGAAATTCCGCCCTTCAAAGTGACCACTGACCCAAGCCTCAAGTTATATGCAGACCCTTGTCCATGGTTACGGAGCGATCAGAAGAAAGGGTCTCACAAAAAGAAAAAGCGAAGACTAAATAGGGATGTTGTTCATGATGTGTAATAATTTATTAAACTTTTATATAATTTTGTTCTAGGCGAGCACAAACTTGTCAATGAAATCAAGCGTATGGCGGTGGCGGAATGTAGTACTTAATTTATAGTAGTACTTATTTATAAATTTTTGATGTAGCATCAAACTTTGTGATGTGAAATGATCCACTGCGCATGTAGTACTTGATTTATAAATTTTTGAATTGATTTTAAATTAAGCGTATGTAGTACTTAATTTAAAACCAAGCGCATGTGATACTTCATTTTAAACCAAAACAGAAAACAGGAAAATGAAAGCAATTTTTACTTGATTTAGACAAGTAAATCAAAAGATATAAAAAAAGTAAGAAACCAGAAAATTAAAAAATCAACCTCTAGTACCGGGCCGTGCGACCACCCGGTACTACAGGTCCACTGGGCTTGGCGCGCAAATTTTCGCGGCCCTGAGGGACCTCTAGTACCGGGGGTGGTAACACGGCCCGGTACTAGAGACCCTCTAGTACCGGGTGGAGCCACGGCCCGGTACTAGAGGCCTTTTTGGCGCTAATTTGAGTGGCTCGGGCCAAAAATTTGCCCAAGTCCAGCAAATCGACGCTCCGCCTCCAGGCTCCAGACGACGTCGCCCCCTACGTCGCCAGGCTGCCGGATTTCGTCCCCGCGCCGCCTCCGCCGCCGCCTCGACCGTCGCCTCCCTCTCCTTCTCCGGCCCCGGCCGTCCCCGTCCTGCTCCGGCTCCGGTAGACGTTGCCGTCCTGCTCCTGCCCCGAGCAAGATTGTCTTCGAGCAAGATCGTCGTCCCTGAGCAAGCAAGCTCGCCCCCGACCCAAGGTGAGCTCGTCCCTCGACCAATTACCCTCTCCCTCCCTCAGATCTAGCGCGCGGCGGCGGCGGACCCTAACCCTAACCACGGGGCCGGCGCCGGAGTTGGAAGCAAAGAACACATTTTTACACATTTTAGCTAGGGCCTAAGGGCCGATTTCATTATACTCACGGGGAGGCCACAAACGGCAATTACATAGGGGGAGGCCATTAGGGCCATTACATTTTGGGGAGGCCATTAGGGCCATTACATATGGGGGGATTGGAGGTGTCGTTGTCGCCGGCGCCGCGCCTAGTCGTCGAGGATGACAAGGGTCGGCCGGGTCCAGAGGTGCTCAGGCACTTCCTGTTCCTGCGGTGCCTGGCCCTCCGGTGGCAGCGCCTGCTCTTGCGGTGGCTGGCCCTCCGGTGGCGGTGGCGGCAGCTGCTCCTGCCACTGTGGCCTTGTAGGCGGCTTGCATGTTCGGGTGGGCCCCCTGGAACCGTCGCGGGGAGGGGAACCGTCGGGTGGGCCAGCGCCACGCGGGAACCGTCCCGGGTCGCTGGCAAGTGGGCCAGGAGCATTGACTGCGGGTGGGCGGGGGACGTTGGCGGTCAGCATTGACCACGGGGGGTGAAGGCGAGGCGGCCGGGTGGGAACACGAGGCGGGGACATGAAGACGAGGCGGGGCGGGAACACGAGGCAGGGCGGCGGGGTCAGACCTGGCTGCTGGCAAGTGGGCCAGCATTGACCACGCGTGGCCAGTGGGCGGTCACACGTGGCGGCGGGGCGGGTGGGCGCTGGCAGGTGGGCCAGCATTGACCACGCTTGTCCAGTGGGCGGTCACACGTGGCGGTGGGGCGGGGGGCGCTGGCAGGTGGGCCAGCATTGACCACGCTGGCCACCTTTGACCCGGTTCTGGCCCAAATTTGGGCTGGGCTGGGATTGGGACAGCCCATGTCACTATTTTTTTGAAAGATTTTCTTTAGATGCAATATTAATTATTATTTTTGCATATTTGTATAGTTCCGTACTTTGAATTATTGTACTAATGCTATCATTGTTTTATCTTTTTTTGTATTAGTTAAGCAATGGATGATGATGCTCCCGTCGCAAGGAGAGAAGGGGAAGAATAGATCTTTTACTACATTAGGGAACCCGGGGAATTTCGGCATCCCGCGGAAGAAGCTGAAGACCGTAGAACAAAAGATGATGGCTTAGTATTTTTGAACGACTATGGTCCGGGAATGGAACCGGATCAAAGGAATAACAAGTACGATGAGGACTCGGAAATTGGTGGACCCACGCCGTCTGGCGAGGTATATTGAGCCTATGTTGAGCAGATGCAATAACTGATTTGTACATATATGTATTCACACATGTTTCATATTTTTAGACCTCCGCATCGAACCAATCCACTAAACAAGGCCATGCCCAAGGGATGGGTAAAGAAGAGCATCTCACAATTGACGAGGTGAATGCAGCTAGTGGCCAACCACTGGCACCCGTGCCGAACGTCGTTAAGTTTGTGCATCAATGCGTAGTCACTGTCAGGGACAACGTTTATATCAGCACTCAGGAATGGATTAAGCCAGCAAAGTTAGAGGGAGTTAGTTACGTCGATGAGAGAACCAAAGGTGTGCTTTGGAACAAGCTCATTGCACAGTTCACCCTACCGGTCTTGGAAGATGAGGTGAAGACAAAAAAATGATGGAAAAAGTCAAGCATTTCGCTCTAAAGAAGATGGCTCAACAATTTAATAACTACAAGAACAAATTATTCCGTGAGTGGAATGAAGATGGGAAACTTCCGGATTTCACCGGCACACGAGAGAGGCAGCGGCCTCACTGCCCTGCATTTTTGGAGTACAAGAAATCGGAACTAGCTAAGAAAAGGTCAAAAAACGAATAAGGATAATGCAGCGAAAAATATATATCACCATAAGATGGGGCCAGGTGGCTACCGAGTTTCCGAGCCTAAGTGGGAAAAAGTTGAGTCTGAATTGCATGCAAAAGGGCTCACCCGGTCACAGAGGAATGGGACAGAAGGATAAGGAATTGGCTACTTGCGCATGGAGGGGAGTATGACATGGAAACAGGGGAGTTAATAATTGATGAAAGCAAAGTAGTCAACGGAGCCCAGCAAAAAATTATTGACTTAATTGCCAAGTCTAAAGAGGGAAAGTTTAATTCCGACAGAGAGAAGGACGAGCTGTCAGGGGGCCTCGGGACCAAAGAAAAAGGAGGACAAACACGAGGCTTAGGAGAAGTGCCATGGAGTGAAGGGTTTCCCAAGGACCGTGAATCTTATAGAAGCCGAGCGAGAGCAAAGAGGAGCAAGGAGCAGCAGGAATCAGACCGGTTGATGATCCTAGAAAGAAATCATGACCAGATGGTTGCTCTCTATAAGGAACAACAAAAGAAAATAGATCAAATGCGTGAGCAAGGGGCGCCAACTCTTCAGCTAGAACAAGCGAGTCAAGGCAGCCCATCGCATCGCAGAAGCAGCGTGGCTTCCTCGGTTATGGTCGGTGATGATGAGACAAGTTACCCAGTGGATTATGTCATGGAGAAAACAACTTGTGAGCTGCATGTCCCAGTATTTAACTTATCCATGAAGGCGGCGGACGGCTATGCTTTAACTGTTGACTCTACAGGATCGTGGCTTGGCAATGCCATTCCAGATGGATTTGCTCGTGTCGGCGTGGATCAAGTTGTACAAGGATATGAATCACTGAACCTTGAGTTCCCAAGAGCTGATGATGAGTCGGTGCTAGGGGACGTCGTGGGTGGTCTAATTCTATGGCGGAAGAAATACATCAAGTTTGCAGGCTGGGCGCCAAGGCCACCATCGTCTCCGTCAATTCACGATTCACCACCTGATGACGATGAAGGGGACGACAACCATCAGTCGTGTCCGCATCAGTCGTCTCCGCCGCCACGTGCGCCGACTCCGCCGCCACGTCAGCCCACTCCGCATGAGCCGACTCCGCCGCTGCATGAGCCGACTCCACCGCCGCATGAGCTGACTCTGCCGCCGCATGAGACGACTCCTGAGCCCCGACATAGGAAGGGCACCACTTCGTCGTCCATGGGATTCCGGCGAGACCCCCAACGTTCGCCCCTCCCAAAAGTACCCAAAAGCCTTGACGACCTCAGAGCTTGCGACATGACTAAAGAGCAATTGGATGCGTGGGTGGATGCAGACACAAAAAGACAGCTTGCACCGAAACAGCCCGAGGAAAAGCAAATATTTACTGTAAAGGAAAAAAAGTGAGCTACTGGATTCATCACGAAACCATCGCAATATGAGAAAAATAAGCCAGATAACTATTTACGAGCTCTGAGTAAAAGTAGTAGCTCTCCCAAGACGGGAAGTAGTAGTGCCAGAGGGAAAAGAGACGTTGCCTAGCTTGGACAACTGGCAAACAAGTCGATAGCCCCGCTCGTAGTTATACCCACTGGTCATGGCTCCGCGACGGACCTAATTCCTAGTTTATCCTTCAAGAAGGACTTTGCTGCAGATGCTGGTATTACTCTTGCTCAACTGGACAACGAAAATCTCCTTCCGTCGGATGTAGATGATTCATGGAAATGGAAATGGGGGAGGTCCCTACTGTGAGGTGATCAGATAAAGTTTCTACCGACATGTCTGCGACAACTCCATAGTTGGTACATGAAAACCACAAAGGAATTTCATGAATTTTTGATCTCTGTGAAAGTTAAAAAAATCATTTCACGGGTGAAGACATGTTCACAATTGAGCTCGAAGAACTCTGGTACTTATACAACCTTGACGCCCTCGACTTGGGTCTCGTCGGTGCCTACTGTCTGTAAGTGATTCAATTCATTTATTTCCAAAAAAGATAAAGTCTTTAGCTCTCAGCTCGGTCATTGCCATCGCTAACTATGCTCACTACGGTATTATGCAGAATGAAGAGTGATGAATGTGACAGAAAGGGCATCTATGGCTTTGGGTTCGTTAACCCAGTACGAGTTAATGCAAGGACACTAAAAAACCACGTGAAGGACACGGAGAAGAACTTGCTAAATGCCATAATGAAGCAACATTTCAAGGTGCATATAATGTTTCTTTACTACTTCAGGTAAGAGAGTGTTACTCGCTTGTACAAATTAAGTGTAACTGATGAGTTACTGACGTGTATATAATCATGCGCAGCGATCATTACATTATGCTAGTTATTGGAGTTGATAGATCAAGAGTTCAATTCTATGACTCATTGGACTGGCCTGAGGCGAGCTACCAAAGCATTCTAGATACGCTCCAAAGGTAATTTCAAACATTATCGCACTATATCAATCTCTCTTATTGATTTCAGAGATATCAAGTAACTAATAACTCATTTATTATTTTTTTTGGTCGGGCAGGGTTTGGAAACAATTCAAAGCGAGGACAAAGGGTTCAGGTTCATTTGAAGAAGAGCTGACTTTTATTCACCCACAGGTTGGTAGTACGGTCTAGCTAGGTTCACGCATCTCTTTATTTATAGTTTTCAATACCACTATATGTTGACTATGATTTGATTGAATTCTATTCTCGTAAAGCACATCGAGAGGCAACCACAGGGGACCAATTTCTGTGGATATTTCGTTTGCGAGTGGATTCGTCGTGCGGTCACTGAGCGAAACGCAAATACGTCGACACATGTGGACGTACGTGAACAAATATATTCATAATTTTATTTTATTACCAACAATTGTCTTCAGTGTCATTCATATTTTTTGTTACTCATGATTGATATTCGTATTGATCTCCTTCTTATACGTGAAGGATTCAATGCGGAGGAAACTACCACTAAAGAAGCGCTTTCAAGCACTAGCAGAGGAACTTGCGGGGTTTCTGCTCAGCGATGTCATACCTACAAAAGGAACATATAATGGAGAATAGCGGTGAAGTCCCGGTTATGATCTCCCGTGTAACCGAATAGACGGGCTCTAGTCCCGGTTATGATCTCCATACGTGTAATTGAATAGATGGGCTCTAGTCCCGGTTATGATCTCCACACACGTGTAATCGAATAGACGGGCTATAGTCCCGGTTATGAGCACCTCCATGTAACCGGATAGACGTGAACATATTTTTATTTATGAACATTTTGATATGTTATATGTAGTTTCTGTTTTTTAATTAAGTAAACGCATTTTTTTGCACCATTTCAATATTAAATTGGGAGGAAAAACAAAAAATTACAGGCTGCCACGTGTGAGGTCCTTGGTCCCGGGTCGTATGACCAATCGGGACTAGAGGTCCTCCATCACGCCCGCGCCCCCGCGGCCACGTGGGAGCCAGTTGTTCCGGGTCGTAACGGACCCGGTACTATAGGGGGGGCTCTAGTGTCGCCTTGCTAGTCCCGGGTGGACACCCGGCTTACGACCCGGTACCAGTGGCCCTGTTTCCACTAGTGAAGACAATGGCAGCAAATGTTTACAAAATTCGACTAGATATGTATTTCATAGGAAAGTTTTCAAAATCTAATTTTATAACTAGTGATATGTGTTGAGTAAGCTGTAGATGTTCCGTGCATAGAAATTAATTTTAGAAAGCTGAATAATGAATTATGTCATACCTTTATTTTCTTGCAGACATCACATTTATTTTTGAGCAAATACTATAACGTATGCGCTGAGGATGCAATCCATATAGTAGTTCTTCTCAACAACAGTTGATCTAATAACTCTCAAAAAATGATTTAATGACCTTTTTTTATAATATGATGTTTAACTATGCCTACTAAATATGTAACGTTACTGTAGCTATTGTCTCGTACAGAATTTTGGTCACATTATGCAACAGGGGTAAAATGGTATTTGCATGCCTCTTGGGTGGACAATGCACTTGTCATATAAGGAAGGAAATTTAGGAATTTTTTTTTGAGTAGAGGCCAAAAAGGAAGAATTTTTTTACCGGTGTCAAATAAAGAACGTGATTTTAATGTGGGCATGCAAACGAACGTCCGATCCAACGAAAAAATATGTCCGCCACGTTCGTGTTTGACTGATTCAGTCTTGCATGCCTATTTTAAGGAAGTATTTTCTCAATACTTTTCCCTCCAAAGACACATAACCTCCATGCATTTTAATTCTCGTTGGCCCCAGCTCCGCTGTCTTTTTTTTTTTGAATTTAGCTCGGCTGTCTTCATATCCCTGGCGAAAACGTGGATCGATACGCATATGCCGCACATAATATGGATCTCTGAAAAGAAAAAGAAAACATGATTGAGTGATGGCGACGACAGACAGACGCCCGATCGATCGGCCATAACCCCGTGTCCTCCGCAAAGAAAGAAGACAAAATTCTTTATATGACACTCTCTTAAAATCATGTTCCTTATTTGACACCGGGGAAAATTTTCTTTCCTATATGGACTCTCCTCAAAATTTCTTTCCCTATATGACACTCTAGTGTATTTTGTTCACCAAAGAGGCATGAAAAGATCTTTTTACCCCTGATGCATAATGTGACTAAAATACATAAAAAAAAGATGGCAGAGACAAATATTTGTGTGGACATAGCCCATAGCTGAATAGAAAAAATTTCAGCCACCATAATGTTGCATGCGTAGCAGTAGAAAAAATTTCAGCCACCATAATTGGCACCACGGCATGTGAAGAACTAGTATTTGCATGCACATCAGTAAAAAAACTCAGCTACGATAGTGGGCTCCACCGTATGTAAAGGACTTGTGTTTGCAACTTTGCATGCGTACTACAGTAAAAAGGAAAACAGCCAGAAAAAATCAGTGGACACCACATGACGGAGCCGTTCGGAGAGAGGTGCGCGCAGTGGGAGAAGGACGATCGGTCGGATGATTGTAAACGTTTTCCATTTACACAACAGTTCTTCTCGTGTATAGATGTTCCAAACAATTGATTTAATATTTATGTTAAAAAACAATCGATTTAACAATCTCTTTTTAATAATCCGATGTTTAGCTATGCCTACCAATATTTAATATTACTGCAACCGATGTCTTGTACGGAATATTGGTCACATTATGCATTAGGGGTACAAAGGTCTTTTTATGTCTCTTTGGTGAACAAAATGCACTAGAGTGTCATATAGGGAAAGAAATTTTTGAGGAGAGGCCATATAGGGAAGAAAAAATTGACCGGTGTCAAATAAGGAACATAATTTTAAGAGAGTGTCATATAAGAAATTTTCTCAAGAAAAAAAGCCTACGCACGTACCGGCACAGTACCCTCAGTTTATGTCATGTTTTAACTCGCATACATATCTTCCTTGGCGTCAGTGCTACTCTCCTATTTTTGTTGTAGCTTTATTTGCTGTTTGGGAAACAAGACTTATCACGTTATCCATATCTCTTGCATGCCACCTTTCTCTGTCCGTCGACCTCTATCGACTTGACCGTAAAGTAGTAAAGGATGCTGCGCACGATACTCGGTGCTTGTATATGCGGCCGCCGGTGCTTAGCTCCAGCCGTCCCATGCAGAGGTGACATTTTCTCTCTAAAAGGACATGTTCTTTAGAGCAAAGTGTCCGGCACCCCCAATCGAGAGGTTCTATTGGGATGTCGGACATGTGTCCACCCGATTTTTGGAGGCCGTACACAGTGACATATCTCAGATAGGCACCTTAAACGTTTTCTTATAATTTTCATTCATTAAAACTCCAGTAGAATTTAAATGTGATTTAACAAACTTAAAATTTTAGATTTAAACGAGATTTAACAAACTAAACCTAAACTACGCAGGTACAAGCTACACGCTACAGCGTCTAGCCAATCACTACACGCGCCGGCGGAGAGGAGAGATGCCGCTTCATAGCATAGCGATGGGAAGAAGGTGCAAACCAAGCACCGGAATCATCAAGACATCAACATACTTGAATGCCTCGATGATCCAGCGTCGGAAATTTTATCTGCTATGGCCGTCGGCTACGGCCTTTAGAAACGTTCCCGGTGGCCAGTGCGTCGACTCCGACCTTGAGGAACGTTTCGTAGACTCGGCTGAGCCGGCGGAGGCTTCTGGTTTCGCCGGCGAGTGGTGGCATTTGATCTACTGTCGTGGCATGTGGCGGGGCGTTTGATGGGAAGCCTCTCTGGCTTCCGGTGCCCTCTTCTTCGGTGACTGCGACACTGCTGACAAATAAGCAACCGGTGGTAAAGGCAGATCGGGCAGCTCGGGGTCGTCGTCGTCGTCCTCGCGGTATCGCTCGTCGTCTGTTGCGGATAACTCCGGCGCTGGCTCTCGTCCACCGCTACGACGTGCCTCGTACTCCGCGTCCACCACTGCGTGCCAGTAGGGTGCCGAGATGGTGTACTTGGGGTCGAACTTTGCCATCCACTTCCGCTTGAGGAAGGCGATACGCTCCTGTCCTCTAAGCTGCGGCGCCACCGGAATGTTGACGGTGCTGCTCACCCACCCGTCCGGTAGAGTAGCGAAGTCCTCCATCGGCACCGCGTGGCAGCTGCGCAGCCGCGCGGTTTCAAGCGAGAGCACGTACTCAGCCGCCTTATCGGCTTCCACGCGCCACATGTCTCGCTGGAACGCCTTGGCCATCTCCGCCTCCTCGTTGCGACGGCGGCGTTCCTCCGGTGTTGCTCACCGCGGCGCTCATCGCGTCTGCGCCATGGCGTTCGATCTTCTTGTGGCGAGTGTGAGAGAGAGGGAGAAGTGGTGGTGTGGGAAGAGGGGGTTGCGACGCGTCATGTTTTAAAAGCGGCCGGAGGAGCGGGGTTAAGTGGCCTGCATTAACGCGGCCACCGCTTCGCCTGGCCACAGATTGACGTTGGCGACGCGTGTGCAGGGCGCCGCGGGCAGCTGTTGCGACTTCAGCACGTCGCTTCCGTCTGCGACATGGGAACATGCGCGGCGCTATTGTGACGCGTCAGTTCGCTCTGCGCCCACCAAGGGAACAGGCGCGGCGTTATTGCGACGCGTGCTAAAAGTCGTGCCGCCGTCTCGTCGCCTCGACCTTAATCGGGCGGGACGGCCTCCTGCACAGACCAAGTTAACACGGGCGCGAGGCGCCGTTTCTATGACGGGCGGGCCACCCCTGTCAAGTGCATGTTTCAGGGGTGCCTGACACGAAATTGCTCAGGGCGACCCTTTGGGGGGTGCCGTTGGTGGCGGTTTTTAACATCCGGACCCCCAATGGGCCTTTCGGGATCATTTGGAAGTCCCCCGGTGGAGATGCTTATAGACGCATGCCACCTTTTGTGGAACCTTTTGGTTGATACTGTCAAATAACTGAAATTATTGTCCATGTTTTAGGTTTGGGTGGGAGGCTTTCTCTCGGGGTTACATATCACACCATTGAAGCATCTCCAACCATGATTCTTCAAAAGGCTCGAGTCACTATTATTACTAGTTCTCTAATCTTGCTTCCATGACATTCTCCGCATCTGACTTTATCATTGATTTGCTCATGGTGGTAACAGAAACAGAGTTTCACGTCGCTCCCTTCAGCGTGACCAAATCCCAACCCATACATCATTCTTTAGACATAAACGTCCATGCGAGATCGTCGGCGGAGCCTTCCGATCGCTTGAGATAGGATAAGCCTGTCGGGACATAACTAGGTTGTCCGCTTGTACCAACCTTATACTTTATTTTATTTTCCTTTTTCTTTATTTATTTTTTCTACTTTCCCACCAATTACATACAAGTGACCCACAATTTGGAGTGACATTTGAGACAACGGCTGTAGTAGGTCATTTTTTAGGGTTGTTCACGAACACGTCCGGGGACAGTTTAAAAACTGTTTTGTGAACCGTGGTTGAAGATGCCCTTAACCTAGATATTTTCGGTTGTATGTAAAAAAGAATCGCATTCGAAATTGAGTTTGTAGAATGCAGTGCAAAACATATATACACTAAATATACCGATTATATAGTCATGGTCCAAGCAAAGCATTAGACCAACCGTGAGTTGTCAGATCACCCCGACACAGCTTTAAGTATGCACCATCCTTTCTCGCTCGTGCATGCATGTCATGACTCATGACCATGACTTCAAGCACCCAGGTACTGTCCAAGCTAATAAAGTCAAGATGTCATCACGCGATGGCATAACTTTGCATCGATTCCGCATGAGAACTTCGGGCATTAACATCAGCCCGTGGGCTGCGGAGCCACCCGGTTTGTTTGTTTGTCTGCAGCCTGTTTTTTGGCTGGCACACTGTTTAAAGCACTCCCGGGTCAGGCTCGATAGGAACTGCCGAATCGGCAGTTTCCATGGAGCCAGGCCGCGGGGCTGCAAAAAGTGGAGACGAGCGTGCGCGCGGGGAACGGCGGAAACAGCGAAATCCTTCTCCTATTTCGCGCCATACCTAGCTCCTTGCCCCTCTCTTTCCCGGTCACCTCCGCACTTTCCCCAAACCACACCGGCGGCTCCTTCCAGGCGACCAGATCGGCGACCGGACCGGTGACCACACCGGCGGCTCCTTCACCTGCACTTACGGCGGCTGGCCTGCGGTTGTGGCACCGGAGCGGCTGCAGCCAAGGATCCGCGCCGTCATCTCCACGGGCGGCAAGACCTGCACTTCTTCATCGCCGACAACGCCGACCTCTCCATCATCTCCAATGGCGGGAGCCAAGGTAAAACTCTTCCCTACTAGTGTTAGAACAGAACGGCACAGTAGATCTAGAACGTACTCATGTCAGATCCATTCTATTAGGACAACGCAATGGCGTTGACCAAGCAGACGGCATGACTGATTGCCGTCATTCAAGCCTGGATGATGATGATTCACAAGATCTTAGTTAAGCGGTATGCTTTTGCTAGACTCCCATATGGTCCTATGTTAGCTCGAGATCGGGAAAGGATGGCAAATCTGAACTTCATCTACAACACGTGTGAGATAGAGTCTATTCAAATGCTTAGGATGGGTAGAGGACCCTTCTATGAACTTGTCAAGAGGTTTAGGGAGGGGGGTCTGCTCAAGGATAGCATCCACACGTCTGTGGAAGAGCAAGTTTGCATCTTCCTTCATGTCGTAGGCCATAATCAGAGGTTCAGAGTCATCCATAGCACCTTCAGAAGATCAATTGAGACAATCTCCCGGTACTTCAAGCAAGTACTGTACGCTATCGGTGAGCTAAGGCATGAGATGATCAAGCCACCCACAGGCCAAACGCCGGCGAAGATTAGAGATAGCTTCAGATGATACCCGTACTTCAAGGTAAGCATTGCTCTATTTGTGTAATCAGTGTTGCGAAATGTTAGGACAGAGTATTCACTAACAGTTCTTGCCATTTGCATGACTGTATTGGCGCCATCGATGGTACTCACATCACAGCTAGAGTGTCGAAAGAACAATCCAAAGCTTTCAGAGGAAGGAAGCACTACACCGGCCAGAATGTGCTTGCAGCTGTGGATGATTTTGATCTGAAGTTCACCTATGTGCTGGCTGGCTGGAAGGATTAGCACATGATGCAACCATTCTTGCTGACAGCATGTCTAGACCTGACGGGATCAGTATACCTGATGGTAAGTTTTACCTTGGTGATGCTGGTTATGCTTGTCGCCCTGGAGTTCTCCCCCCCCCCTTTCGAAGCACCAGGTACCATTTGAACGTGTTCAGTTCAAGATTCGCTCCTACGACAACCAAGGAATTGTTCAACCTGAGACACTCGAGTCTTAGAGTGACAGTCGAGAGAGCTTTTGCTGCACTGAAGAATCGATTCAAGATTCTGGACCAGAAGCCATTTCACACCTTCAAGACCTAGGTGAAGCTTGTCCTTGCATGCTGCATCCTAGACAACTGGATCCTGGGGTGGGGTTTTGATGAGCATGTCCCAGATGAGGAGGATGTGACACCTGATGACATTGATCGAGGCCATGGCGTCGCCGCTTATGACAATGAAGCTTGAAGAGCAAGCGGATGGAGTGGGCTGAATCAATGTGGGCAGACAGAGGCAACAACAGGTTCTGAAGATGAAGCATCACCGTGAAGAAGAAGAGGACCATGAAGAAGAAGATGATGAACTGTGAACTATCGCGCCCCTCCCCCACAAACTATCTACCGTTTGGTAATATCAGTACTGCTAATTGATTCGTACTAGTTAGGGCTGTCGTATGGATGAACTAGAACTGCCATTCGTAGTAGTTAGGACTGAATTATGGATGAACTGAAACTGTCATTCGAGCTAGCTAGGGCTGAATTATGGACGAACTGCATTTGCCTATGTCGTCTACCGTTGTTTTGCTTGCAACCAAACAAACCGCCCTACAGCGAGCAAGCCGTTTGGCCGTAGCTGCAGGCTACCAAACGAAGAGCACCAAACTTGCTCATTGCTGCGATGCGGGCTACCAAACAAGATGGACAACACATATTTAGGGGTGGCTACACTCAGCACTGCCCCCTGGAGCCTACCCCAAGGACACGAGATATGGCTGCAGGCTACCAAACATGCCTTCTTGTTTCGACATGTGGCCAAGGTATCGCAACCATAGCAGCGCAAAACCTGGCTTGAACGCATCTCATTTGCCCCACACAATGGCAGATTTAAGAATAATAAAAATTTAAGGTCGTCATCGGGGCCAGGAAGCTCCTCCCTCTTGTAGCCCTCCCCCTCCGCTAGGCGGCCGCCACATCGACATCCAGGAGCTACCCGGCCGACGCCACAACTATGTGCCTCTAATTTATAAGACAAACAACCAAAAACTAATAACATGATCTACATACAGAAACCAAAAGAAAACATAAGAACAACATAACATATCAGTCTCGACACCAACAGGCACACTATGACTAGATCTAGCAAAACCAGATGGAAAGTCTTGCCCACCCACAGAACTAACGAAAGAAGATCATGCTTGCACAACCAACTAAATATCAGATGCAAAACCAACTTAAAAAAAAACAGCTCAAACAACACAAACCTCCTTCTCCTTAAGGATGAAGCTATCGCTTGCCAAGACGGATACTGCGATGTCGGTCAGACACGGAAGTATTAGGAACATCACGACCGGGCGAAAACTGCATGATCGCAAACACATCAAAACCAAGCAAAGCGACGACAAGCAACCGGGAAAGAACACAGAGGCAAGCGAGAAAAGAAGCAAATTAAAGGAAGCAGCCGAGGCAGAACCTAATGGGAAAAACAATTAACAGGAGGAAGTGCCAAAAAAGACTACGTGGAGAGTAGGTAAACCAAGTAACGAACCAACCAAACCCATGGTCAAAAAAAGGACACATAGACAAGAAAAGAACAATCAGGCAAACCAATCAAAGCCCTCAAGGAGAAAGAAAAAAACACCTAAACATGGAACCAGGAGCAACCACAAGAAGAAGGGACGTAAGGTATGACACACACTGCAAAAATGACGCAGAGTTTCAGAGAAAGAAAAATGGAAATCAAAGATGGAAGGGAAAAAACCCAGCAACAAAACAAACCTGACACAGCAGAACGAAAAGCAGGCCGGAAAACAATGGGAGTACGAGGCGTAAAAACAACGGGCGCCTCTAACAGAGAACGAGACGAACCCTCATTGAGCAAAGCAGTTCGACGACGACGACCATGAGGCAAATGTGGCGACGATGATCCACCACTGGAATCACGCGATAAATAATTTAGAGCTGTCGTATGGATGAACTAGAACTGCCATTCGTAGTAGTTAGGACTGAATTATGGATGAACTGAAACTGTCATTCGAGCTAGCTAGGGCTGAATTATGGACGAACTGCATTTGCCTATGTCGTCTACCGTTGTTTTGCTTGCAACCAAACAAACCGCCCTACAGCGAGCAAGCCGTTTGGCCGTAGCTGCAGGCTACCAAACGAAGAGCACCAAACTTGCTCATTGCTGCGATGCGGGCTACCAAACAAGATGGACAACACATATTTAGGGGTGGCTACACTCAGCACTGCCCCCTGGAGCCTACCCCCAAGGACACGAGATATGGCTGCAGGCTACCAAACATGCCCTTCTTGTTTCGACATGTGGCCAAGGTATCGCAACCATAGCAGCGCAAAACCTGGCTTGAACGCATCTCATTTGCCCCACACAATGGCAGATTTAAGAATAATAAAAATTTAAGGTCGTCATCGGGGCCAGGAAGCTCCTCCCTCTTGTAGCCCTCCCCCTCCGCTAGGCGGCCGCCACATCGACATCCAGGAGCTACCCGGCCGACGCCACAACTATGTGCCTCTAATTTATAAGACAAACAACCAAAAACTAATAACATGATCTACATACAGAAACCAAAAGAAAACATAAGAACAACATAACATATCAGTCTCGACACAACAGGCACACTATGACTAGATCTAGCAAAACCAGATGGAAAGTCTTGCCCACCCACAGAACTAACGAAAGAAGATCATGCTTGCACAACCAACTAAATATCAGATGCAAAACCAACTTAAAAAAAACAGCTCAAACAACACAAACCTCCTTCTCCTTAAGGATGAAGCTATCGCTTGCCAAGACGGATACTGCGATGTCGGTCAGACACGGAAGTATTAGGAACATCACGACCGGGCGAAAACTGCATGATCGCAAACACATCAAAACCAAGCAAAGCGACGACAAGCAACCGGGAAAGAACACAGAGGCAAGCGAGAAAAAGAAGCAAATTAAAGGAAGCAGCCGAGGCAGAACCTAATGAGAAAAACAATTAACAGGAGGAAGTGCCAAAAAGACTACGTGGAGAGTAGGTAAACCAAGTAACGAACCAACCAAACCCATGGTCAAAAAAAGGACACATAGACAAGAAAAGAACAATCAGGCAAACCAATCAAAGCCCTCAAGGAGAAAGAAAAAAAACACCTAAACATGGAACCAGGAGCAACCACAAGAAGAAGGGACGTAAGGTAAGACACACAGTGCAAAAATGACGCAGAGTTTCAGAGAAAGAAAAATGGAAATCAAAGATGGAAGGGAAAAAACCCAGCAACAAAACAAACCTGACACAGCAGAACGAAAAGCAGGCCGGAAAACAATGGGAGTACGAGGCGTAAAAACAACGGGCGCCTCTAACAGAGAACGAGACGAACCCTCATTGAGCAAAGCAGTTCGACGACGACGACCATGAGGCAAATGTGGCGACGATGATCCACCACCGGAATCACGCGATAAATAATTTAGAGCTGTCGTATGGATGAACTAGAACTGCCATTCGTAGTAGTTAGGACTGAATTATGGATGAACTGAAACTGTCATTCGAGCTAGCTAGGGCTGAATTATGGACGAACTGCATTTGCCTATGTCGTCTACCGTTGTTTTGCTTGCAACCAAACAAACCGCCCTACAGCGAGCAAGCCGTTTGGCCGTAGCTGCAGGCTACCAAACGAAGAGCACCAAACTTGCTCATTGCTGCGATGCGGGCTACCAAACAAGATGGACAACACATATTTAGGGGTGGCTACACTCAGCACTGCCCCCTGGAGCCTACCCCCAAGGACACGAGATATGGCTGCAGGCTACCAAACATGCCCTTCTTGTTTCGACATGTGGCCAAGGTATCGCAACCATAGCAGCGCAAAACCTGGCTTGAACGCATCTCATTTGCCCCACACAATGGCAGATTTAAGAATAATAAAAATTTAAGGTCGTCATCGGGGCCAGGAAGCTCCTCCCTCTTGTAGCCCTCCCCCTCCGCTAGGCGGCCGCCACATCGACATCCAGGAGCTACCCGGCCGACGCCACAACTATGTGCCTCTAATTTATAAGACAAACAACCAAAAACTAATAACATGATCTACATACAGAAACCAAAAGAAAAACATAAGAACAACATAACATATCAGTCTCGACACCAACAGGCACACTATGACTAGATCTAGCAAAACCAGATGGAAAGTCTTGCCCACCCACAGAACTAACGAAAGAAGATCATGCTTGCACAACCAACTAAATATCAGATGCAAAACCAACTTAAAAAAAAACAGCTCAAACAACACAAACCTCCTTCTCCTTAAGGATGAAGCTATCGCTTGCCAAGACGGATACTGCGATGTCGGTCAGACACGGAAGTATTAGGAACATCACGACCGGCGAAAACTGCATGATCGCAAACACATCAAAACCAAGCAAAGCGACGACAAGCAACCGGGAAAGAACACAGAGGCAAGCGAGAAAAAGAAGCAAATTAAAGGAAGCAGCCGAGGCAGAACCTAATGAGAAAAACAATTAACAGGAGGAAGTGCCAAAAAAGACTACGTGGAGAGTAGGTAAACCAAGTAACGAACCAACCAAACCATGGTCAAAAAAAGGACACATAGACAAGAAAAGAACAATCAGGCAAACCAATCAAAGCCCTCAAGGAGAAAGAAAAAAACACCTAAACATGGAACCAGGAGCAACCACAAGAAGAAGGGACGTAAGGTAAGACACACAGTGCAAAAATGACGCAGAGTTTCAGAGAAAGAAAAATGGAAATCAAAGATGGAAGGGAAAAAACCCAGCAACAAAACAAACCTGACACAGCAGAACGAAAAGCAGGCCGGAAAACAATGGGAGTACGAGGCGTAAAAACAACGGGCGCCTCTAACAGAGAACGAGACGAACCCTCATTGAGCAAAGCAGTTCGACGACGACGACCATGAGGCAAATGTGGCGACGATGATCCACCACCGGAATCACGCGATAAATAATTTAGAGAGAAAACATGCATACGTAATTGAAGAAACAGTAAAAAATAACAACACGAAGACGCACGAAAACCAAGAAGAAGCAAAAAACAGAAGACCTACCAATCTCAACCTCGACTGACACATCGGAACGAGGCACGAAAGAACCAGTCTGGGTGACGGCATCACTCGTAGAACCCAGAGAGGAAGCTCTTGCACAAGTAACTTACTGAAAATCGAGCACAACACCACCCAACACAAAATAAGGGGAACAATAGAAACCTTCAAACGAGTCGATGGCCGCTTGCCAAGGCGAATACTACGACGACGAGCAAACGAAGAAGCGTCGGAAGAATCCTTGGGTGCTGACACACGAGGATCAACCAAAACGAGAGGGCAGAAGGAGCAACCAGGGAGAAGAAAAATCCATGGAATCAAACCAGAGCAAGCAGCTAGGAAAAACCATTGGAAAGAAAAGAAAGGTAAATCATGAGAAGTAGTACGTGGAAGGCAAGATAACCAAGAAGGAGACCAAACAAACAAATGGCTAGTAGAGGGAACACATACACCAAAAATTAATAACCAAGCAATCCAACCAAACCCACAAAACACAAGAGAATGAAAAGACACCTAAATTAGAGAAACCTGGAGCAAGGAGAGAACCGGGAACAAGCGGTGAGCAAAACACAAAGGAAAAGTAGTTCACCGGTTGAACCCATAAGAGGGAAAGGAACAAGAAGAAGAAGGAAACAGGAAGAGAACCAGCTAACGGGTGGAAGCACTAAAAACAACGGTAAGCAAACAGACAAATAAAAGAAGCATGTGCAGTGGGCCCATAGCACTCACCAACGAGCGGGGACACATGGACCATCCCTTAGAACGTGGCGCAACAAGATAGGCCAGTGAGGAGCGAATAGCTGCAGTTCTAGGGAATCCACGGCCTTTAGTATAGTAGTGTATGTATGCCCTAAGCAACAGTAGAGCTAGCTAGTGTTATAATGTTTATCCACTTCTTCATTACCGGTTTTACCAAGTACAGTTGAGCTTATCAGTGCTCTATTGACAGTGGCATTGATTTAGTTTCCAATGAACAGTCTTGAAACGATCTGGAACATTCACTACTGGTATCGACTTAGTTTCCGATGAACATTGACTTAGCGGATCTTGACTTCCCTCCGCTCCCGTCCCGGCCGTCTCTTCGGGATGTAGAGGTTCTAACCGGTGGTGAAGCTAGGGTGCTGCTCATCGGCGCTATGGAGGTGGCTCTCCCCACGGTGGCGGCGGCGCCGCCTCCAAGTTCAGAGCTAGGGTTTCATGCGCTTCCACGTGCCCTTGGTGGGCCGCGGGATGGGCGGGTTACTGATGGGCCTGCCTCGGGGTGGGGCCCACCAGCTGTTCCGCTTCCTGCCTCTCCTAGGCCCAACTTAAGCCCATCTTCCAGTCAACCCAGCCCACCTTCCAACCCCATCCATATATAAGTGGCGCTGGCTTCAGGTGGGAACCCTAGATCCACAGTTAGGGTTTCTAGCTCCACCTCGCGACATGCGCCGCAACAGGAAGAGAGCCAAGCTGCTCATCCCCGCCTCCGACCCAGAGCTCCCCTTCCTCCTGGTGCCAATGGAAAGGGGTCGTAATGAAGACTACCACCAGGGCAAGCGCTCCGGCGACGGCTACGCTGGCGGTGGGAGCCGGCGGGAGCTGACAAACCGCCTGGAGAGAGAAAAATAAGAGTACCGGCGGTGGCAAAGGGAGCGCGCTGAAGCCATCCAGAGAGCCAGAGAAGAAGCTTGTCAGCGGGAAGAGAGAAACATGCAACCATGGCCGCAGTACCGGCGGGGGCGCGAGTACGGCCGTGGCGGCGACTCCTCAAGCTTCACCACCAATAATAGGCAGGGAACTCCTGTCGTCTGGCCCGAGAGTTCTACCATGAGGGCCAGAGCTGGGGCACCTGCCGAGATCCTGCCGCCACCACCTCCCCTAGACGCGTCAAACATCACCTGCTACAAGTGCGGCCAGACTGGGCATATGCAGATGGCATGCAAGGGAGATCCGTTTCGTTCCAAGTGCAACATCAAGGGCCATGTGACGGCCATGTGTCCGGTGGCTGGGAATGTCGTGAACCTTTCTGGGCTGGATATGTCCCGAATGGCATCGGGTTCATATGCCTGGAAACCTCGGAAGATGACCTGGAATAAGAAACACCAAATTCAGCAATCCTGGCGGCAGAGCAAGTGGAAGAAGAATTCAAGGAACTGGTAGACACAAACTGGGCGTGGAAAGTGAGAGTGGTATCGGAGTCTGACTTCACGCCAGTCTTCCCGTCTGTAGGAAGTCTGACGATGGCAATTTGAGGCGGGGGCCTCCGGCTGCCATTCTCCAAGGCTCAGGCGCTGGTCATGGAGGGTGGCCTAACAGAGCAAGCTGCGGAGGTGCTGTCGGAGTCCTGGGTCCGCCTCCTCGGCGTTCCCAAGACGTACCGACACACCAACAAGCTTATGGTGGCAGCGAGACCTATTGGCAGACCCTTGGAAGTCGATGAGCTCTCCCTCCCCGATCCGTTGGACGCTGTAAGGATGAAAATTGGGCTAAGGGCGGCTGAACTAGTGGTGGACTTCGTAATGATGTTCGTCAATGGCGTTGGCTACAAAGTTCAGGTGGAGGTGGAGCAACCTCGCAGGGGCAGGTCGGCTTCCCCCACGCCACCACCTCCCCCTCCTCGGAACCCACCAAGAGACAAGGAGCAAGACGATATGGGCGGAAGCTCGGAAGATGAGAAGGAGAAGGACATCTGGGTTAGGCGTAGGGGCTCACATGACTCTAGGGAGAAATTGAAATCGGCCCCTCCCCCATCCAAACAAATCAACACGAAGACCGCCAAAGACACAGAAAAAGAAACATGTGAGCTCATCCAGGACACCTGTACAGACAAGACTCCAGATTCACCTCCTATCAACCAGTATGGATCCTTCCTTGCTAACAAGGATAAGCAACCCAGCCCCACTGCTGCGACATCTTCCCCAGCAGAGAAACTCGCTCTTTCACCAAGCCAGTCACTAACTCTATCAGCATCCACGGCAACAGTGACCACCGGCCTCCCTCAAGGCTCCCCGTCAATCACCCTTGGCTCTGCTTCCAAGGGGGAAGTACAGCCAGCAGTGAGCTCGCTCATGGCTGAGGAGATGCAGTCAGACCAGAGGAGGGAGAAGGAAAAAAGGAGCAAGTCCAATGCTGATAGATTGTCGCGCGTCCGACATGACCAAGAAACTCAAAGGGCGCTCGAGTTCTCCGATGAATCTGGCAGAGGCAAGCAGCTGCAGGCAGAGGACCCGTTGCCGACTCTATCGGCTCAAGTAAAGCACACACCAACGAGCAAGACGGGACCCTCGATGGCAAAATGCAAGAGTGTGAGGGGAGAAGGAACCGCAAGTGAACCGGTAATGGCCAAGGTGATCCAACGCACCATGGAGAACAATTGTTTAGGTACCTTATCTACTTCGGATTTTACTGTTCTGAATTCGCTTTCCGATGATCATATTATTAATGTGGCGCGTGAGAGTTATGTCGTTTTCGACGCCGCGATGGGATCTCCCACGGAAATTCTCTCTATCTTCCGTGCCAATGAACTCGCCCAAGTAGAACTTGCTCTTGCGAGAGCAAAACCCGAAGCCAGGTTACCAAAAGACAAAGCCGATGAAATAGAAAAAGAAAAGGAAAAGGAGAAGGCGGTGACAGGGGTCACCCCTGACTCCGGTACAACCAGCGGCAAGCAGGCAGAGGTCCTGCAGGCCACTGAGAAAACGAATCAAACAACACCGCAGAAGAAGATAGGTAAAGCCTCGGGACCGATCCGTAGAGGCAGACCAAAGAAAACTGTGGAGCAAAGCATAACCAAACCATACACCCGCCAAGCACGGGTGCAAGAGGCAGGGTGTCTTAATGCGTGGCATGTTCATTATCATCAGAGGGTTCGGGTGCCGGGGCGCCAAACTTTACTGAAAGAATACCTTCGGATACATAAGATTGATATAATCAGCCTCCAAGAAACATTAAAAAAGGACCTCACGGACCTTGAGCTTCGTAGTTCAGAGGTGGGAGACCTCTTCTATTAGAGCTGGATCCCTGCCGTGGGGCATTATGGGGGCCTGCTTGTGGGCGTTAGAGATAGCCTTTTTGAGGTCGGTTAATTGACAGGGGTCAATTTTTCCGAAGTCGTTCTGTTTTGCACCCCCCTCTAATAGCAAACTTGAAATCATTGGGGTTTATGGTCCGACCGACCATGCTAGGTCGGAAGCCTTCCTTGATGAGCTGTCAGGAAAGATCGGCCAGACTAACCTTCCGATAGTCATGGGGGTGACTTTAACCTAATTCGCGGAAGTCTTGACAAGAATAATGACAGATAAACTAGGGACGTATCCAACTCTTTAACACTCACATTGCTAACTGGGGCATTGCAGAGTTGCCTCGCTCGGGAGCTAGGTATACTTGGACCAATAAACGACTCAATCCAGTTAGATGCGTTCTCGATAGAGTCTTTATCTCCGCCAATCTTGTTGCGACGTGGCCCCTATGCTCGCTAACTGCGGAAACTAGTATGGGTTCAGACCATACGCCGTTAATTTTCGACTCGGGGGAGGGTTCCCCGATTAAAAGTAATAGATTCTTTTTCGAATCTGGTTGGTTCCAGCTACCCCAATTCCAGGCTGTGCTACTCAACTCTTGGGAGGGTTTAGCAGCCAATGTTAAGGGGAGAGACATTATTGACTGGTGGTCTTTCATGAGCGCGGGGCTAAGACAATACCTTCGCGGCTGGAGCAGAAACTTAGGAAAAGACACTAGGTTACAAAAGGTCAGGGATCGACGAGGAGGATTGGGAGCTCTAGTATCAGCTTGAGGACGAACTTTTGCTCATTAGGTGGGCTATCCAGGGGGATGCCAACACCGCGTATTTCCATGCGGTGCCAAACGGAAAACGTCGGAGATGCCTTATCTTGACGCTTATCTCGGAGCACGGGCCTATCTCCGGGAAACTAGAGCTCCAAGACCATATTTACTCCTTTTACTGGGAGCTTATGGGAAGCTCCTCGGTGAGGCATTGTGTGCTGGTCGTAGATACTTGGCCCTCACAACAGCAAGTTTCCAGCCAAGAAAACACAGCCCTATCCATCACATACTCGGAAGCAGAACTCGAATGCCTAGTCAAGGAGATGAAAACGGACACTGCTCCGGGTCCGGTTGGCTTCCCGGTCCTTTTCTTCAAAAAGTGTTGGCCGATAATCAAACATGGAGTCTTACATATTCTGAATGATTTCATCCTAGGGAGGATTGATATCTCTAGACTCAACTTTGGGGTCCTATCCCTAATTCCAAAAGTTCCGGGGCAGACAAAATTTCCCAATTCAGACCTATCGCCCTAATCAATGTCATTTTCAAGATTGTGTCCAAAGCTTTTGCTGTGAGATTGGACCCCGTGGCAAATAGAATAATCCGTTTGAATCAAACAGCCTTTATCATGGGCCGGTTTATCCTAGATGGTGCTTTAGAAATTCATGAAATCGTGCATGAGCTTAAGAGTAAGAAGCTAGGGGGCATCCTACTCAAGCTTGACTTCGAAAAAGCGTATGACCGTGTGAATTGGGATTTCTTAGTCGAGGTGCTGCGCAGGAAGGGTTTTGACCCCGGAGTTGTTCGTAGACTCTTTCAACTGGTCGCCGGGGGGCAGACAGCGATCTCGATCAATGGCGAAATGGGTCCTTTTTCCGTAATAAGTGGGGAGTGCGTCAAGGGGACGCTCTCTCGCCTTTGCTCTTTAACTTCATTGCGGAAGGTCTCTCGGCGATCTTATCAGCAGCTAATAGGGCAGGTCATATTAAGGGGGTGGTACCCCATCTTGTGCCGGGTGGGATCACCCACTGATACGTGCATTTTATATCATCATTTATACAACTTATATTATCATATTACAATATTATTGGCATTGTTATATCATCATTTATACAACTTATATTATCACCCCATCTTGTGCCGAGGCCGCGGCGGTGGCGGAACTCCTGATTCCCTCTATGGGGGATCAGATCCTACTGCTCCGGAGCTCCGGAGAATGGGGAAATCATCGTCATCATCATCACCTCTCCTCCTTGGCGTGGGAGGAGGCCTCTAAATCATCACCATCATCAAGACCAGCACCATCTCCATCATCATCTCCGTGATCCACTCCATTCCTCTCGTAGTTTGAGAGTTGCTATACCCTAGATACTTGTCTTGTGTTACTTTTCATGTTTGTGATTGAGTACCTGTCATTATTTGGAGGTGAAGTTATATTTTCAGATTGTGTTGTACCATTTATGCCACTGAATATTATCATGTTTGCAAGTTGTTAGTAGCTCCCGTATGTTCCTGAGGGCATAGGATGAATTGGCAATGATTTATATATGACATGTGTTGGTATTTTGTCTAGTGTTTATCTTTTATGTGATTCTATGATGGTGTTGTGCGAACGTCGACTGCACAACACTTCACCTATATGGGCTCATATAGGAGAACACCATAGTGTAATGAATTGAGGGATACTTGGGAGGACATGTAAACCTGAGACCGAGTCATGAAGTTACATTATGAGGGTATTAGTATCGGGGACCTTAGAGTGTAATGCTATGGTGGGACTTTATGTCTTAATAATTCTTGTGCAGTCATTTACTTGGCCACATAATCCATCATAAGGCATTTAGTTCATTTATTTATCTATACCTAACAATGGCTTTGTCCAAAGAAGATTAAAACTTGACAAGATATTCAACGTGTTGTTTAAGAAATCTCTATGCCTAGCAATATCCATGCCGCCCTCGGGAACGTTTTCCACATATAAGTTACACATCACTTAAGCTTGTCCTCTTTCCACATAGAGGATTGGGATTTCTCTCTTTGAGAGCTTTTACTTGCTATCATTTATTTTCAGCATTTTTATTCTCTTGCAACTATACAACCAAAAATCCCAAAAACACTTGCATCTTTCATTGTTTTATTTATCATTCTTGCTATACAATACCTTCAGCTCCTCGTGGGTTCGATAACCTTTTCTAATCGAAGGGTACTGCAATTGATCTCCTGCACTTGGGAGTAATCAAGATACTTTTCCAGCGCCGTTGCCGGGGAGCGTAGCGCTATTGGTAAGAAGTTTGGTAAGGAAACTTGAAAGCTGAATTTTATTTTCTATTTATCTCATTGTTACTATGGCATTTATGAATCGTTCCTCGCTGCACCTTGCTTTATATGAAAGTGCTTATCCCACTGCTCCTAAAGTGGTTGAAACTACTGTGTCTGAGGTACCTAAAGTGGGATTTAAAATTCCCATTGGTCATGTTAAAAGAGTTATGAAAAATCCATTTATAGGTGATAGAACTAAGTCTGCACGTGAACACGTGGAGACAATTGAAGACATATGTGGTTTATTTAGCCTTCCTGGTATTTCTGAGGATCAGGTAAAAAGGAAGCTATTATATTTGTCTTTATCTGGTAATGCTTGTATTTGGTTCAGGTTTTTGGATGAAGAAGTCACTATTGAATGGAGTATTTTGAGGAAGGTTTTCTTTCTTAAATATTTTACACCCAAAGAAGCTTATGAGAACCGCTGCTATATATTTAACTTCTGGCCACATCTGGGAGAGAGTATTACTCAAGCTTGGGGGAGGTTAAAGGAACTACTTCGCAAGAATCCTTGTCATGATCTTACAAGGAAAATTATAGTGATAAACTTTTATGTGATGCTACCAAGGAAACACAAGGAACATCTGGATAATTCATCTGGTGGAAGTTTTACAAATAATACTGAAGAAGAAGCATGGAATTTATTGGAGACTATTGCTGAGAATATTTGTCATTGGGATCTTGATAAAGGTAATGAACCCTATTTGGACTATGGATATTCATGTGTAGAGAACTTCTCCACTTCTATTTTGTTTAAGAATCTGAATGATAATTTTGGTCTTGATCCTTATGTTATAATTAAGATAGCTAAATCTTTTGCTGATCATATGGGTGTTCCTAAAAGTGGTTTTGAAGTATATGTTGAACATGTTAAACAATCTATTGTTGTTCCTAAAGTTATTAAACAGGTAGAACCAGTGTCATCTGTGACAATTGAGAAGTATGTTGAACCACCTCCATATCCAAACCAAGTAAAAGAGAATTTACTTATTGCTGTTACTAACAAGAGTAACAGAAGATGTTCTCAGCCTTATGAACAGGTGGAAGTCAACAGCCAAATTTCGATTATCAAACAATTAATTGAAGAAGATCCTATTGATGTTTATTTATGTGAAGATGCTACTAAAGTCATTAAAGGTAATTCGGCCAAGGTTGGTAAACCTGTTATATCATGCTCTATTGGGACTTCAAGTTATCATGGCTTGTGTGATATTGGAGCAAGTATTAGTGTCATTCCATATTCTCTTTATCTTGAAATCAAGCCCGATATTGACCCTATTATTATGGAAGAGACAGCTATGACAATTCAACTTGCTAATAAAGATTATATTAGTCAATTTGGAATTGTTAGAGATGTTGAAGTGTTGGTTGGCAAAATAAAATATTCTGCTGATTTTATTG
This sequence comes from Poa pratensis, assembly GCA_947311845.1. NCBI lineage: Eukaryota > Viridiplantae > Streptophyta > Magnoliopsida > Poales > Poaceae > Poa > Poa pratensis. The sequence continues at coordinate 33,268,469 of CAMZMU010000027.1, forward strand.
TGCTTGGTTGCCCTCAAGATTCATTTTGTCCTATCATTTTTTGTAGACCTTTCTTACACACTGTTGGTGCTGAAATTAATTTGCCTAGAGAGAAAGTGTTTATTAAGTGTGCTGGAGAAAAACTTGAATTCGACTTCTCTAAATTTGCTGATAAACATTCAGAGAAAGAGCCAATTTCTGAAGATATAACTGAAACTCTTGCTCATATAGTTGTAGCTTCATCAGACGTGGTAGAACGTTATATGCTTAATCAAGATGAACCATTTAATGATGAAGAAAAATATGTTTTAGAACAAGTATTATGGCAACAACCCCCACAATTACAATTGCATATCCCACCTGATAATTTAGGAGTACTACCACCACCTAAAGGAGATCCTAGTTTTGAATTAAAACCTTTGCCTAAAAATCTTAAATATGCATACTTGGATGAGAAGAGCATATATCCTGTCATTATTAGTGCTAATCTTTCAGCTAAAGAAGAAGAAAATTTACTTGATGTGCTGAAAGCTCACTGACTAGCCATTGGATACTCTCTCGATGATCTTAAAGGTATAAGCCCCGCTCTATGTATGCATAAAATTAATTTGGAGGACGATGCAAAACCAGTTGTTGATTATCGACGTCGCCTCCATCCAAAAATGAAAGAAGCTGGTATCATTTATCCCATAACTGATAGGAAGTGGGTTAGTCTTGTTCATTCTGTTCCTAAAAAGGGTGGAATGACTGTTGTTCCAAATGACGAGGATGAACTTGTGGCTCAACGTATTGTTGTTGGTTATAGAATGTGCATTGATTTCAGGAAGTTAAATAAAGCAACTCGTAAAGATCATTACCCATTGCCATTTATTGATCAAATGTTAGAAAGGTTATCTAAACACTCTCACTTTTGCTACTTAGATGGTTATTCAGGTTTCTCACAAATTCCTGTCCATAAGAATGACCAAGAAAATACCACTTTTACTTGCCCATATGGTACATTTGCTTATAGGAGAATGCCATTCGGTTTGTGTAATGCTCCTGCTACTTTTCAAAGATGTATAAATGCTATATTTGTTGATTATATTGAAAAGATAATGGAAGTTTTTATGGATAATTTTTTTGTGTATGGTACTTCCTTCGATAATTGCTTGTTCAACCTTAACAAAATTTTGTAGCGATGTGAAGACCAACACTTAGTTCTTAATTGGGAGAAGTGTCACTTCATGGTCACTGAAGGTATTGTTCTTGGGCATCGGATTTCTGGAAGAGGAATAGAAGTTGACCCAGCAAAGATAGAAGCTATTGAAAAGCTGCCATACCCAAAGGACATCAAAGGTATAAGAAGTTTTCTTGGGCATGCAGGTTTTTACCGTAGGTTTATTAAATATTTCTCCAAAATATCAAAACCTCTAACCAATCTTTTACAAAAAAATGTTCCTTTCTCTTTGAGGGTGTGTTCGGTTTGAGAATCAAATAGAATGGAATGTCATGGTTCCATTCTCAGAGAACGGGTCGATTCTGTTCCTATGTTTGGTAGGTGTAAAAATTGGAATGGGTCAATTACATTACTGCGTTCGGTTGGAGAGGTAGAATGGAAAGGAATCAGGAAAAAAAATCTAGTTTAATTAGCATCCGGCATTAACTTCTACAATTTCGCAATCAACGAGGAATTTTCTTCCAAATCAACATGCAAACCTGCCATTAATTTCCAATATTAGCAATCAATAGCCGAATCACGTCCAAATTGACTTCCTCCGGGTCGCTGGTAGCTCGCCATGGTTCTGCTGCCATGGATGACCAGCTGCTCGTCCGTTGCGAAGCTGCTAGCTCGTTCTTCCTCCCGCCCCCCAGCTCTAGCTAGTCGCCAGCAAGGGCAGAACCTCCCTGACTGCCCCGTACCCTGGCGCCGCCGCAGCAGGGCTGGCCACCGGCGGGCTCCGCCTCTCCGCCAAGCACTTGTGCAGGCCGCCCCACGCTGCTAGCCCAGCCTGCCGTCGTGCTACTGTATTCCCGCCGCTCAGCCGCTAGCAGACTGCCAGATCGAGAGAACAAAACAAAGGGGAGGTGGGAGAGATGGAGAGGTGGCCTGTGTCGGGAGGGATAGAGGACGAGACGAGGGAGACACGGAACGAGGTGATTCCACCGATTCGGCGGAACCAGCAAATTCCGCATCTCAGGCAAATATGCCGTTTCGGGGAATCGCTCGGTTCAATTCTACTTGTCTACCGAACACGGGAATCATGCCCAGGTGCAGGTCGGACCCGTTACGTTCCACTTGATGACTCCAACCGAACACACGCTTAATGATGATTGTATTGAGTCCTTTAATATTTTGAAGAATGCTTTAATAAGTGCTCCTATTATTCAACCTCCTAATTGGAAATTGCCTTTTGATATTAAGTGTGATGCTAGTGATTATGCAGTTGGGACTGTTTTGGGCCAACGTGTTGATAAGAAACTGAATGTTATTTACTATGCTAGTAGAACACTTGATGATGCTCAAAGAAATTATGCTACAACTGAAAAAGAATTTTTAGCGGTGCTATTTGCATGTGACAAATTTAGACCATATATTACTGATTCCAAAGTCACAATACATACTGATCATTCTGCTATTAAATATTTAATGAATAAGAAAGATGCTAAGCCTAGACTAATAAGATGGGTACTTTTATTGCAAGAATTTGATTTACACATTGTTGATAGGAAATGGGAAGATAATCAAGTAGGTGATCATCTCTCTAGGATGGAAAATATACCTGATGATCCTATTCCTATTAATAATAGTTTTGTTAATGAACAACTTGCAAATATTAATGTTTCTAGTGCTAAAGTTGCATCACCATGGTTTGCCAACTATGCAAATTTTATTGTTGGTAAAGTTTTACCTCCACACTTCACTTATCAACAAAGAAAGAAATTCTATTATGATCTTAGACATTATTTTTGGGATGATCCTTTCCTTTATAAGAAAAGTGTGGATGGTATTATTAGACGTTGTGTACCTGAGCATGAACAACAGTCTATTGTAAGAGATTGTCATGACAGACCCTATGGAGAGCATCATGCAGGAGATCGTACAGGTGCAAATGTATTACAATCTGGTTTTTATTGGCCTACTTTATTTACTGAATATGTTAAATCTTGTGATAAATGTCAAAGAGTAGGAAATATTGGTAGAAGAAATGAAATGCCTTTGAATTATTCTTTACCACTTGAGCCATTTGATGTGTGGGGCTTTGACTTTATGGGACATTTCCCAGCTTCAAAGACAAAGCATACTCATATTTTAGTTGCAGTGGATAATGTTACAAAGTGGGTGAAAGCAATTCCAACCAAAAGTGCAGATCATGCCACAACAATAAAGATGTTCAAGGACATCATTTTCTCCAGGTTTGGTGTTCCTAAATTTTTAATTAGTGATGGTGATTCTCATTTCATGCATGGTATCTATTATATAATTAAAACACAGGATAATGAAGGGTGGAGATTTAGCAACGTAGAGCCAGAACTAACAAGTGGTATAGATTTATCGCTCGGATGGATGCACGACTCGGAAATAAAAGTAGTGAACGTACCAAACGCAAACACCTGTTTACGAAGGAAAGAGAAGGCGTAGCCAAATCAAATTACATCACTGCCGAATCACGAGGACCCGTCCTGGCGTCATCTTTGTCCAAATTTTAACATGGGAATACATGAGCGTTTTGATTTCCAGGAGCTGTGTTTGCTCAAAAAGCCAAGGTCAACCGGACGGCGGCCGGCGGCTTCGCTCCGCCACATCTACGTTTTGTTTCTCATATAGCTTGTCAGGAGTAGAGGAGAACATGAGGTACGATTGCTCTCCGGACAAACTAGCTAGAATCAAGAAAAGAAAGATCGGCAAGCCGGCGGCCATCGCTCGGCCACATCGGGAGCCGGTCAACCAATCACGCTAAGCCTACATGACGGAAGCAATTAGGATCTGCGTTGCCGCAAGACACGGATATTATATCCGAATCGAACAGATGTATTGTACTGCAAGAGACATATAGACCATGAGTTTAGTGCCGGGGCACCATTGTTAGCCAGCAACCACTATGTTTGTTAGCCAGCAGCTCAGCAACCACTATGTTGTACTTGCACGAGCTCAAGAATTGGGAGGGAAAATTGGTAGTCCAGCGCATGATGCAAGGATCGATCTGAGATAATAAGCTGATATGAGTGGTCATATATTATCGTGCCCCGTTCGTGAGTTTTGCAGGTATGAAACGTATCCCAACTGATTTTATAATGCTTATTATTTGTTTCTCCCGTTTTTTATGGTGTCATGTTTCTGACAACAAACTTGGTCTGAGTGTTCGATTCGGTAAGTTTGGAGAGTGCAAATTGAATGGATGTTATTTTGCTAATGATCGTACTTTTGCTTGGCATGCTGCATAGAACATATCTGCACAGGCAAATCTTTACCTGAAGACTGGCTTAATGAAAACAGCAATCAATCTTTCCGACAAATGAGCAAAAATTTGTTGTTGTTTCTGCTTACACCTACTAAAGCTTATAGCCTTGGTTCATGTAACAAAATACAACCTTCGTTGGCACCAAATCGATCTCACGACCTCGCCGGAGTTTGCACGCCAACTTAAACGGGCGAATAGCTCCTGTGCGACGTCGTTGAGGGCAATTGTCTGGCATGCGACGATGTTGGCTGAAATAGCCCTGGTGCGACGTTTGTTTGCGTGGGAATAGCTCAGACAGGATATGGCCGTTAATTTATTATCCCACGCGGTAAACCCCGTTTGACCGTTCAATGGATAAGTTTATGACAAGTGGGACTGACATGGATATACCCTTCGGGTACCCCGGCGTGAAGGTACCTGGTACAGGCGAAACCCAGTAGAGGCCCAGAGTTAAAGAAGCCCGTGAAGAAAGAAGCCAGACGAAGAGAAGTTTCCTAAAATTAGATAAATCATAGTCGGTTAGAACTTTCCATATGTAAACCTAGTCGGTTACGTATCCAGGACCTGGCCTCCTATATAAAGGCCAGGAGGGTAACCGATTAGGTCAAGCAATTCATAGCCACCACAATCCCGACGAGACAAACAGCTCGCCGGACCCCTGTAACCGCATATTCACAAGATCAAATCCAGACAAGCAGGAGTAAGGGTTTTACCTCAATCGAGGGCCCCGAACCTGGGTAAACTCTCGCTTGTCAGCCGTCGAGTCTACCAGTACTACGCGTTCTCTACCACATAATCAACCCTAGGTACCTAACCATGGGATTTGCCGAGGACACCCCTCGTCAATTGGCGCCGTCTGTGGGAAGAGGTAGTGCTGGATTCACGGCCTCGCCGGTTTCATCATCAGGTGGTCACTCGACAACCTCTCCTTCACACGGTAATTCACCGATCGCCTCACCAAACGGCGGATCGCCGATCATAACTTCAGACGGCAACTCGCCGATCCCATCGACTGGAGCAAACTCAAAAAGCGAACACTCGCCAATTTCTCCAAGGAGGCTCAAACCACATTCAATCGAAGCTCAACAGGCCTTCGAGAGTCTAGAATCAGGTTTGGACGTTACTGTTGGTGACTTAAATTTTTTCGTTGATAAAGATGGTGTGCAGGATCTGTTGGACACAATCGACATGGAGATACTCGACAATCTGTCGACTGCATCCGCAACACCTTCAATCTCGGCAGCAACATCATCACAGATCGCACCGATCCAAACACCAAGTGACTCTGCAACTTCGATGGACGACGAAGAATTTCGCAAAGCAGTGGCCAAAAACTTTGGAGGAAGCGAAGTCGAATCTGTGTTCCGTCCAAACAACTCGGCTGAGTCACTCGAAGGCAACTTCGACTGCACAAACCTCCCGCAAAGCAAGGAAAACCTCGATGACAGCATTTACCTAGCCGACTTTAATGGCCCTGAGGTGCAGGCCAACCACGAGATCTTCACGTGCAATACCAGAAGCTTGGACAAGACAATCGACGATCAACTCGACTACGGCAAAACCAACAGCAAACCGAGTAACTCCGACATGAGTTTGGATGAAGACGCCGAGTCCATGGTACGTGTCAGCAGCGTGGAGATCGCCAACCAAGTAATACCTTACCAGGTGTATACCGCAAGCGCCGCAGAAACATCCGCGGCAGCAGCATGTCGTCGACCCACACAATTTCCATGCACAGTTACCATGCCTGACGGAAGGACCACCCTAACCATCACGGCTGAAACAGCGGAGAAAGTGGATCAAATCATAAAAAATTGCGCGATGATGCCAATCGACGCAACTCCAGAAGAACAGATGACTTACGCATACTTCAACTGGCAAGAAAATATTCGACTGAACAATTACAGAGCTACACTCGAGGAACGCAGAAAACAGGCGAGCATATCAAGCGCCAGGCGAAAGGCACTATCCATGAGTTCTACTGGGAGACACGATCCCGCAAATAGGCCAAGGCTCAACCTGGGTGAAGCGGATCGAGCTGCAATCACTCGAAACCTTGACCCAGCTTTTATGGAAGTGGATAGGGAAGGACTGATCATACCAACTGAGCCAGTTGGAGCACTGATGACATTGGGCAACTACCTCAAAACAATCGAACCTCCAGTGGGAGATCCAAAGAGAGATCATCACCTTCAACTATACAAGCAACTGGCGATTGCGACAAAGGCCATACAGCCAACGCAAACCACACCCGCACGAGAAACATATCGGGATCGTCGCAGTCGAAGCCCTAGGGGAAGAAGCGACGGAAGAAGCTCGCGCCATCGGAGGAGCCGATCTAGAAGGTCATATAGCAGTAGCTCTGACTCAGGGGCAGACATAGGGCCATGCGGAGCATTGTGCTTCACTCGACGAATTCGGGAAGCTCGCATGCCCAAGAAGTTCTCACTCGCAGCAACGCCAAAATTCAATTGCAAACAGGAGCCCTCAGGCTGGTTAGAAGATTACAGATTAGCCGTCGGCTGTCAGCGTGGCACAACAACTACAGCAATGCAGTACATACAACTCATGATGGAAGGAGCAGCTCGCGATTGGCTCAAATCGTTACCCGAGTCATATTACGACTCGTGGGAGCAATTCCGCGATGATTTCGTCAGATACTTCGGACCCTTATGTGACAGGCCCAAAACATTTGAAGAACTCAAAACATGTAAGCAAGGCCCGGACGAGTCGTTGCGATCATATATAAGGCGATGGACCACCATCCGCAACTCGATAGGACATGTATCAGAAGATAGGGCAATCGACGCCTTCAAGGAAGGCTTGTGGAGGAAAGATTTCAGGGAGATGCTCGGACGAGAAGACCCAAAAACAATGGCAGCCCTCATGGCAATCGCAACGAAGTGGGCAAACGGAGAAGACTCAGTAAGAGGCAATCAACCTACGCCATCACACGACAACCACGACAGAGATAATCGAGATCGTAGAGACAACTATCGGGATGATAGAAGGCGCAAGCGCAAATATCGCCACTATGATGATGACAAGCCAAGTTTCGTAGGAGCAGGGTTCGCCCAGCCGCGAGATAGTCGAGACCAAACTGTCAAACATCCTGAAGATAACCGAGACAATCGAGACCACCGTACAGACGACCGAAGAGACAGTCGAGATCGCCGCTCAGATGATCGCCGTGACAATTATCGCGGACGTGACAACCGCGACAGTTACAGAAGGCCTGAATGGCGCAAACGAGCAGACAAAGAGCCAGAGCGCTCACTCGAAGAGCGGATGGACGATTACTGCAGATTTCACCTATACAAGGGAGACGACGGTAGGTTACGTGCTAATCATTCATTAAAGAACTGCAGGGAATTCGACCAATTGGCGATCGAATACGTACTACGCCTGCAAAAGGAAGGACGCGCTCCACCGCAATTGACGCAAGCACAGCCAATCGCAGTAACCCACACGCAAGCGGTACCAGCTCAAGCGTACTCTACACCGCAACATGTGCAACAAGCTCAGGTATATTCTGCGCCACAGCAAGTACAGCATACTCAAGCATACTCTGTTCCACAGCAAGCACAGCCTACTCAGGCATATACAGCGCAGCAGCAAATGCAACCAGCACCAGTATACATGGTGCCCACACAACATAACGGAGGAACACAAGTGGCAGCAGCCATACATCAAGTACCCCAGGGAGAGGAGCAGCAATACCCTCCCACTCGAGGCCAAGTGAACATGATCCAAAAAGGGCGACCATCCAATCGAGAACAGAAACTGCACACACGACACGTCAACATGGCGGTCATGGCACCACCAGCTATTCCAGAATTCTTGAAAGGATCCGAAGTTCCAATTACCTTCAACCGAGAGGATCACCCGCCAGCAGTATACCGACCAGGGCACGCAGCCCTTGTACTCGATGCGCAAATTGGCAACTACGCCATGACTAAGGTCTTCATGGATGGAGGCAGTGGCCTCAACATAATCTTCACAGATACCCTGCGAAGGATGAACAAGGCAGTCGATAACCTGCCAGAATCGACAAACACCTTCCATGGCATCGTCCCAGGTAGAGCAGTACACCCGAAAGGTACAGTCCAGCTCGACGTCACATTCGGAACCCCTGAACACTTCAGAACCGAGTCGATTGAGTTCGAAGTCGTCGACTGGAAGTCACAATATCACGCTATACTTGGGCGTCCGACGTTCGCAAGATTCATGGCTGTTCCACACTACGCTTATCTCAAGCTCAAGATGCCAGGCCCAAAGGGAGTGATCACAGTCAATGGAAACTTCCAAAGATCGGATTCATGCGATCGAGACTTCAGCAAAATCTCTGAGATGTACGGGATAGAGCAGACACTCGCAGAACTTGAGATCACCAATGATCGCACGCTCCTACCAGAACACAAGAGGCTGGCATCCGACAGAGAATTCAGTGCCACAGACGACACAAGGAAGCACCAGGTGCACCCGACTGACCCCGCCAAGACGGTCAATGTGTCGTCAAGTCTAACTATCGCATAGGAAAGCGCGCTCGTCAAATTCCTCCGTGAGAACTGGGAAATATTTGCATGGTCTCCATCTGACATGCCAGGTATTCCCAGGGAATTTGCCGAGCACTCTTTACAAATTAAACCAGGTTTCAAGCCAATCAAGCAAACTATGCGCCGTTTTTCTGATCCAAAAAGAGATGCAATCGAAGCAGAAGTCGACAGGTTGCGTGCAGCCAAATTCATTCGAGAACTCAAAAAAGCAGACTGGATAGCAAATCCCGTGTTGGTCGACAAAAAGAACTCAGAAATAAAGCGAATGTGCGTGGACTTCACATCCCTGAACAAATGCTGCCCGAAAGACCACTTCCCATTGCCTCGAATCGACCAGATTATCGACTCGACGGCAGGGTGCGCACGATTGTCCTTTTTGGATGCATACTCTGGTTATCACCAGATCCGGATGAAAAAGGAAGATGAAGAGAAAACAGCGTTCATAACTCCACTCGGAGTCTTTTGCTACACGACAATGCCGTTTGGTCTCAAAAACGCGGGTGCAACTTACCAGCGCATGATGCAAAACTGCCTCGCCGAGCAAATTGGGAAGAACGTACAAGTTTATGTAGACGATATCGTCGTCAAAACTCAAAACGAGGATACTCTGATCAAGGACCTCCAAGAAACGTTCAACAACCTCAATCGATACAACATCAAACTTAACCCGAAGAAGTGTACTTTTGGTGTGCCAGCTGGACAGCTCCTCGGTTATTTGGTATCAGCAAGGGGAATCGAAGCAGACCCCGAAAAGATTCAGGCCATAATCACGATGAAGAGACCCACCAAGCTTCATGAAGTGCAACAGCTAGCTGGTCGAGTAGCAGCACTCAGCAGGTTCATCAGTAAGTTAGGAGAAAGAGCACTCCCGTTTTACAAACTGATGAAGAAGGCGGAAAAATTCGAGTGGACGGACGAGGCAGACGCAGCTCTTCAAGACCTCAAAAAGATGCTCACAAGCCCTCCGATTCTGGTAGCACCTAGAAAGAATGAACCACTCTACCTTTACGTCTCTGCTACCAATCGAGTGGTCAGTACAGTTTTAGTAGTCGACAGAATGGAAGAAGGGCATAGCCAGAGCATACAGCGGCCAGTCTACTACGTAAGTGAAGTCCTCTCCCCATCCAAACAACGCTACCCGCAATACCAGAAACTGGCGTACGCCGTGTTCATGACCTCCAGGAAACTCGCACACTACTTCTCCGATCACCCGATTACCGTGGTCAACAAGTCGGCAATCGGGGACGTCCTCACAAACCCCAATGCAACAGGTCGAGTAGCAAAATGGCTCATCGAGCTAGGACCACTGGGCATCAAGTATGAGCACCCGAAGGCCATCAAAGCACAAGTCCTGCCAGATTTCCATACCGAGTGGATCGAAGCCCAACTTCCAGGAGTACCTGATGTCTCTAATTCATGGACGATGTATTTTGATGGATCCAAGAAGAACGAAGGAGCAGGAGCAGGAGTGGTGCTCATCTCACCAAAAGGAGACAAGCTACGCTACGTGTTGCAAATGGGATTCGAGTTTCCATCAAACAATGAAGCAGAATACGAGGCGCTAATTCACGGCATGCGCATGGCGAAAGCTATGGGGTGTACTCGACTAATGATTTACGGCGATTCCAAACTAGTGGTGCAGCAAACAATGAAGGCCTGCGACTCAATCGCAGATAACATGACGCTCTACCACGACCTCTACAACATCATGGAGGGAAACTTTGAAGGATGCGAGTTGCGGCACATAGGAAGGGAAAGCAACGAGGAAGCAGACAAACTCGCAAACATCGCGTCCACAAAAGCGCCAATACCACCAGGTGTTTTCTTCGAAAGAATTGAGCACAGGTCAATCGATAAGCGACCATCGGCATCGGCACCCGCCACGGGTAAAGGTAATATCCCAAGCACAACAGATCCTCCAGTCGAGGTATTACTAATCGAACCTACATGGACTCAACCTTTCCTCGCATACATTCTCCGCAATGAACTACCCGAAGACATAAACGAGTCCAGACGCATCATACGGCGAGCAAAATCATACACCATCATTAACGGTGAGCTGTACAAACGCAGCACGTCAGGTATATTCCAAAGATGCATCGCATTCGAAGACGGCAAAGATCTCCTTCGGGATATTCATGCAGGTACTTGCGGACACCATGCAGGCAGTCGATCCATCGTAGCCAAAGCCTTCCGAGCAGGGTTTTACTGGCCAACAGCGTTAAGCGACGCAGAAGATATTGTCAAAAGGTGCATCGGGTGTCAGAAGTTCGCAACACGACCCCATGCACCCGCATCAGCACTCAAAACCATACCACTGGCGTGGCCCTTCGCCCAGTGGGGCCTTGACATGGTGGGGCCACTCAAAAAGTCATCCAAAGGAGGTCACACGCACCTACTCGTCGCAGTCGACAAATTTACAAAGTGGATCGAAGCCATCCCTATCACAAGCTCGACAGCTTCCACGGCGGTCCGTTTCATCCAATCGATCATATATCGGTATGGAGTGATGGACAGTATCATTACGGACAACGGAACCAACTTCACAGCAGAAGAGTTTCAATCTTTTTGCAAGGAGCAAGGAGTCAAACTAAACTATGCGTCAGTCGCGCATCCGCAATCGAACGGACAGGTCGAGAAAGCCAATGGTCTCGTGTGCAGTGGCATCAAGAAAAGGCTGCTGGTCCCACTCAAAAGGGCTGCGGGCGCATGGGTTGAAGAACTCGACGCGGTACTATGGAGCCTGCGAACTACGCCAAACGCCTCTACCCAATACACACCATTCTTCATGGTTTACGGTTCGGAAGCAGTACTGCCTTCAGACGTCAAATTTCAGGCACCACGGGTGGAAGCATACGAAGAAACTGACGCAAACAAGGCACTCGAAGACGCAAATGACCTCTTGGAAGAGGCGCGCAACACAGCCTTGGCACGAACAGCAGTTTATCAACAAGACCTACGCAACTACCATAGCCGTCGATTGCGTACACGATCTTTCATGGTGGGAGACTTGGTGCTACGCGAGAAGCAGAAAAAGGTTCACAAGTTGGCATCACCATGGGAAGGACCTTACATCATCACAGAAGTTATCAGCGATGGAGGAGCATATCGACTGAAAGATGCCAAGACTGGAGAAGAAGTATCAAATCCGTGGAACGTGGCGCACTTGCGTCGGTTTTATGCATAGGTCTCCTAGTCATATATGTAATACTCGACATGTCGGAAGAGCCAGCAGGTTTCAGACGCACTCTTTCCCTTACCAGGGTACCTAAGGGGACTGGAAGGTTTTTAATGAGGCGGCCTGCTGGTCGAACAACAAAAGTTGGAATAAAATCATATGTTCCTTCATATTTGTCTCAAAGTTCCTCACATTTCTGCAAACTAACAATCAAAAATACACTTTTTAGCAAAGTAACATAAATCCCACTCGAAATACTCGGGGGCTGGGTTCATATTCAAAACCCCACTCGACATGCTCGGGGGCTGGGTTCATATTCAGAAGCCCACTCGACATACTCGGAGGCGGGGTTCATATTCAAAACCCCACTCGATATACTCAGGGGATGTTTCATACTCGAACCTCACTCATAACAATTGGAAGCTCAAAGAATACATACATTTGTCACAAATCATATACAGAAATTGTCTATTCGTTTTTTATCTCCGTTACAGGGCCAAAAAATTGATCTCGACAACGGCTTATAAAGTTTTCAGCTGCAGGATATGTCTCACCTAGACACGATTGAGAGATAAGTTCACCTGGAGCAGGTGGCTGTAGGGAAAATTTAGGCCTACGACTGCGTATATAAGCCATGGTAGCATTGGCTCCAAGCACAGCAAGGTTCATCAAGGATTCTTTAACTGATTCTGATACTCGAAAGATGTCAATCAAAGGGAATAATCCTTGAGGCTGCGGCCCACCAGGAAATAGTGCACGATTCAAACTGGCAAAGATGCGCCTGCATATCTCGAGTACTTGGGCGTTCCTCCATACTCGGTCCTTCAAAGTAAGCAAAGCACGCGCGTGAACTTTGTCCAGAAGTAAATGTTGACGGCCATTCGAAGGATCTTCAATCGCCTTCTCCAGTAATCGAGAAACTCTCCTATCCTCTTGCTCGAAGTTGGGAACAAATGCTGCAAGTGCAAGAAGGATAAGGATAACGATCAAAAAACAAGGGTAACAATCAAAGAGGATCGGGAGATCAAGTTACTAACCTTCGAGTTGGCGATTCACAGATTCCATCTCCTCCATCACATAATTTTCTCGTTGGGTAGCAAAGCTTGGGCGTGAATTAAGAAGATCAAGTTCAGCCTGCTTTTCTACTAGCTCTTGTTCCAGTTCTTTTATTCGATTCCTAGCATCATCCAGAGCTCGGGAATTCCTCTTCGAGTAGCTAGCATTCCGATTGGCAGTTCGAGAAGAGCAAGGAACATCTACAGCACAAACTTCATCCTGCTTCATAAGGAGTACAAATTCATCATCACAAACATATGAGAGATCATACATAAGCTCGCACAAAAGAAATCATAACATATATAACCATGCAAGCATGGGGCAGAAGGATTCGAGTAGGTTCATAATTACATCCCAAAAGACAAAGGAAAGTAGCAAAGGTGCATGCTAATCCTAAGCACGAGAAGCAGATTCTGTCTTGGTCTTGCGCGACTGAGTCCTAATAACTTCAGCACGGCGCTCCATGGTCTGGATACACACCTCACTCAGGCGAGTGGCTGTGTCAGTCACATCTTTAAAAGACAATGGTTTCCCATTGGACCTCTTCGGGTACTCAGACAAATGGCGCTCGAAGTCAACCTCTACGCCATTCCCTAACAAAAGCTTGAGGGTGTACTCTGAGCCGCGTACCATGCATCCGCGAGCAAAGTCCGTGACTGCTGTTGTTCCAGCACCAAAAGCGCCCACAAGCTCATCGACTGAAGAGGGCACATCAGCTGCGGGGATTATCTCCTTGTGCAGGGAGCCAAGAGCACCAGAAGTGGCAACAAGATCAGTCGAGGTCTTGGACAAGACCATCTCCAGATCAGCAATCGCATCTTCAAGTGACACTTCATCATTAGATGGTTGCGAAGAAGAAGCAGCGGCGTCGAGACCTGCAAAAGGAGAATAACTAAGGTCGGCATATGTCAAAAGTAGACAAATTATGAACATAAACAGAAAAAACCACGCATACCTCTAGCAGAACGTGCCAATGAAGACAGTCGACTGAGGATCTCCTTCTCGCGATTGAGAGCTGCATCTTGGGCTTCCTTGAGTGCCTTCTTAGAATCAGCCTCTTGGGTCTCGAGCTTAGCCTTCAAGTTTTTCAGCTCCTTCTCAAGGGTGCCTACTCGCTCTTCAGTCGATTTTTGCTTCCCTGCAAAAGATCACATCAAAAATGTTATTCAAATCAAAGAGTTAGCAAACACTCGACTGTAAGCAAAAGAGTCATAAAATTACCAGAAAGCTCAGATGCAGAAATCTTCAAGGAGTCCCTTTCCTTTTCCACACGGACAAGAGTTCGCACCCATGTGGAAAGGGAAGCATACATTGGCTGCAAAGGAAAGTAAGAGCAATTCAGAGTTAATCGAAGTACAAAACACATATTCAAAACTTGGGGGGAGAAGCGCGTACATGCTCAGTCCAAGAATCAGAGGAAGATGCTGAGGCACCAGCGTCGACTATAGCCTTCTCCTTGTTGGCAGCTTCAACTAGAGGAGCAGCTGGAGCAACCAAAGATGTAGTGGCTGTGTCGACCTGCTGGGTGATCATAGGTTGTGGAGCACTCGTGGCGTCCACAGCAGGAGGAGAAGGTGGTGATTTGCCACTATACACGATAAGGAAAGTATTACAAAGCAGAAAAGCAGCAAAACAAAACTGTCACTCAAAAATTATTTACTCAAAACAAACCTGGACTCCTCATCATCTGATTCGGGCTCTTCGTCAAGGGCTAGCGCTCCTAGGAAAGGAGCACTACCCGAAGGAGGAGGAGGACGCGAAGCTAGAGGAGAAGCAGCCAGAGGAATACTTTTCGAAGGCGAGTGAGTACCCGAGTTGCGGGTGCCCGCTTGACCATGTTCATCAGATGCTTCGCTTGGCGAATCACTCGCCAATCGAAGTCGCTTCGCCTTGCGGGTGTTCAAGATTTCCTCCGAGTCAGCTGCAACTTCAGTCGCGCGCTGATTAACTTCATCTCCAGCTTCAACCTCCAAGTTTTCGACTGGAGTAGTATGCGCTGAAGCAGGCTCGGTTGCAGGCACATGAAGATCTTCTTGTGCCATGGTTTCTGAAGTAGGACCGGCCTCAGGCAAAGGCGGCAGGGAGGAAGCAGTCGAGTGACCCTGCAATCAAAATTCAAAGTTCAGAACAAATAAATTCATATACGCATAATACAACGAGTAACGTAAAGCACACACATACCTCAGGTAGCGCGTTGCCTGGCCCATAAGGCAACAACTTGAGAAGCCTTGATGCTAGTGATCTTCTTCACTTGGGCACTAAGCTCCTTTTCAGACAACTCCTCTTGACTCATTCTGGTTGAGTCGAGTGGCCCCTCATATTGCCACATAGGGTGGGCACGGAGACGCAGGGGCCACACTCGCATCTTCATATATGTGCTAATCAACTGAATTCCAGACACACTGGTCAGCAGATCAGGTAACTTCGCGAGTAGAGGAGCAGCTTCCTTGGCCTCAGCATCAGACACCAGATGATCCCAGGCCGCCGTCTTGGATGGCTGGGTCTCAATCGAAAAGGCAGGAAGAACCTGCTGATCAACTGGCACATAGAACCATCGTGTCCTCCAGCCTTGTGCGGAGTCGACTGCCTTCAGGTCAAAATAATTCGACCCACTAAGAGCCTGGATGTTGAAACCCCCAACAGGGCATGGGCGCCCTCCTCTGCAATTGGCGCGCACCTGAAAGAGGTGCTTCCACAGCGGCCAGCTTGGAGATACTCCCAAGAAGCACTCGCATAGCACCACAAAGCATGTAATGTGCAGGAGCCCATTGGGAGTCAGATCATGCAGCTGTATGCCGTAGGCATACAGCAATCCTCGCACAAAATCATGCAGGGGGAACGAGATGCCGCGGGGAAGAAACTCCGCAAAACACACACGCTCCCCGGCGCGAGGAGCAGGGCGTACCTCCAATCCAGCGGCGCGAGCAGCAAATTGTTCAGAAGGTGGTAGCCAGCCCTTCTGACGGAACTCCTCGAGATGGGTCTCATTGACGGAGGTTCGTGACCAATCGCCCGGTGACTTGGTGCGGGCAATGGTGGCGCCACCGGCCGCAGTCAAACTCTTCCCCTTCCCGGCCGTCTCGGCGGCAGCACTGCGCTTGGTCTTCTTGGGTGCCATAGGGAAGAAGCAGATGGAGGCAAAGCTTGAGCGCAGAGCAATGGTGGGCGATGTGCGCGGAGGAAGAAGAGGCAAATGGCAGGGTAAAGAATCCCGGGGTCGGAAGATGGGATATTTACTGTGTTACGCAAAAGAATCACAACCGTCCAAGCAAAATCTAGATGACACGTGTCACCCACGAAGAACAACCGTCGCAGCCCACGCCGCCCACTACGCACGCAAAATAAGGAAAATTTCGCCACGAACGGTCAAATCGGAGCAGAGATAGCGTCTTCTGTTGGTCAAAACCCTGACAACGGGCCCACAAGGTCATGTCCTGTCAAAAATTTGACAGGCACGCCGCAAGTGTCATGCATGACGTCAAGCACACGAGAAGAAGAGGAATGAACATAAAACGCAAATCGATTGATACCATATATCGGTTGAAATAACGATTGACAAAAAAGTACTCCCATGGGAGCATACGACAAAAAATTCTTCGATTGAGGACATGCAGAACATAATTTAAGATTGTCCTCTATTGCAAACAATAAACCACAATCTCGGGGGCTACTCCCATGGGAGCGCTGTCGCGCTCCCATAAAGCTTCTAAAAAGGTAAAAATTACTCACTCGGCAAAGTTGACTCGACTGATTCATTTCGGCAAAGTCCTTTAATTTCACAAACATAATTCATAAAATTCCCGGACTATGTCAATCGAAAAAGTCTCGGATGCTGCATACGCAAATGCAAAGATAAGACCTGCCGATATTAATCGAGCTGGGCTAAGGGACACTCCGGCAGTGTTTTCCCTTAAGTTTTTCCGTGTCAACAGACATGATGAAAATCCTGACGGACGCGTCGGGTAGCAAATATGATCTGCAGAACGAATCAGTAAGACCCCAAGCGGCCTGAGTCGAATCTGTCCAGTGTGTACCAGGTTCGAGTCCGGGGACTCGAATCTGATTGAAGGCTAGTATGGTGTTGCCCTAATGAGCAGTTAACTGACATCGTTGATTCGAGTAAGTTCAGGCCTACTAAGTCAAAATCCCTAGGCAAATACATCAAAAGTGTTCCAGATTCGAGTCCGGGGACTCGAGTTTGATTGAAAGCTGGTATGGTTTTACCCGAATGCGTAGTTAACTGAACTCAACTTTCTTCGAGTGAGTCAGGCCTGCCAAGCTATAATCCCCAGGCAAAAGTTGTTTCGAGTATGTTCCAGATTCGAGTCCGGGGACTCGAGTTTGATTGAAAGCTGGTATGGTTTTACCCGAATGCGTAGTTAACTGAACTCAACTTTCTTCGAGTGAGTCAGGCCTGCCAAGCTGTAATCCCCAGGCAAAAGTTGTTTCGAGTATGTTCCAGATTCGAGTCCGGGGACTCGGGTTTGATTGAAAGCTAGTAAGGTTTTACCCGAATGTGTAGTTAACCAGTTTGGAGTATTCTGGGCCTACTATGCTAAAATCCCCAAGATTGCATAAAAACATATATACTGTTCAGAAAAATAACACATGTGGAGTGCATCCATGATTCTCCATAATCAAGCAAGCACTCGGGGGCTACTGACATGGATATACCCTTCGGGTACCCCGGCGTGAAGGTACCTGGTACAGGCGAAGCCCAGTAGAGGCCCAGAGTTAAAGAAGCCCGTGAAGAAAGAAGCCAGACGAAGAGAAGTTTCCTAAAATTAGATAAATCATAGTCGGTTAGAACTTTCCATATGTAAACCTAGTCGGTTACGTATCCAGGACCTGGCCTCCTATATAAAGGCCAGGAGGGTAACCGATTAGGTCAAGCAATTCATAGCCACCACAATCCCGACGAGACAAACAGCTCGCCGGACCCCTGTAACCGCATATTCACAAGATCAAATCCAGACAAGCAGGAGTAAGGGTTTTACCTCAATCGAGGGCCCCGAACCTGGGTAAACTCTCGCTTGTCAGCCGTCGAGTCTACCAGTACTACGCGTTCTCTACCACATAATCAACCCTAGGTACCTAACCATGGGATTTGCCGAGGACACCCCTCGTCAGGGACCTCACGCGTGCGTGCTCTGAAGCCGTGATAATAGCTCCGATGCGACAGCTGCATCTGTTCATCGTGGGGAAAAAACTCTGCCACGTGCTGGCATCCCTCTGAGCTCACTCCTGTCCTGCCGTCTCGGCTTCTCCGGGCTAGATGGAGCGGCCGATTCGAGCGGTGGCGTGAGAAGAGAAGCGGAAATCGATTCGAGCGGCGCCGCAAGAAAAGAAGCGGCGGGCGGCGACGCACGGCTTGCGGTCGCAATGCAAGGTAAGGGCGTCGAGGGTGGATGGAGGTTGGGGTGGTGCGGGTAGCCGGTCGCGGAGGCAATCGGCGGCCCTATTTGTGACTCGTGCAGCGGCGAGGGACTCGTGCAGCGGAGGCGACCGGCGGCCCTACCGGATTTCAGTGAATCAGGTCTTGAAGCGGGCGTGGAAGCGCTACGGCATCGACGGTAAGGGTTTTTCGCTCGGCGGTCAATCGCCGCCGATGACGAGACAGAGGTATGCATCGATGCGAAAACTTGATGCGGGCGACCAGAGCAGTACGGGCGGGAGCTCATCGAGCAGGGGTACCACATCGAGCAGGAGTTCATCGAGCAGGGATACCACATCGAGCAGGAGTTCAGCTAGTTCATCAAGCCTGGACATTGAAGTAGCTTTGATCCTATGCGAGATGAATAATCAGCTACAGAGCTGCTAGATGGAGCTGGAAGGTTGAGCTGCATTATGTAGATAGAAAGTGTAGTGAATTTTGGTAGGGGAGCGTGTGGGGGAGTAATTTTGTGAACTGGGCATGTCGACTGCGTTCTGTCGAACACCCTGGGGCGTGCTCTGGACATCCCGATGTTGTCATTCGCACGTTCCGTTGGGTTAAACCTTGTAAAAAATGTAAATTATCGTGTCATCTATAGAAACAATGTCTTACTTCTTTATTTAGACTTACCAGAATGATTTACTTCTTCGGAATATTGCTGTAGAGGACGCAGCCGTGCGCAGATCTTTTTTTTTTCGAGAAAAATGATAAAGTTTCACTGTGGGCTAGATGAATGGGCCAACTCCATCCAATTAGGCCCAGTAAGTGTAGGAGCCATTTCAGCCACTTTTGCTTTTTTAATTTTTTTATTTGAGCCACTTTTGCCTTTTAGTGTAGAATGCTTAGGGGTTTCCAAAATTTAAATATTGCTAGTGTTGCTAGTGTTACCAAAATGTAAACATTTGTAACTATTACCTCCAAATGGTGGTAGATTTTTCGCAAACAGAGGCATAGCCTAGTGGCAAAGGGTTGATGCTCCTTTGCCCACCTAAGTTCGAGTCCCCTTGCTCGCAATTTAGGTGTTGCACATTATATGTCCTAGTCCAGTAGCTTTGTGGGTCGGGTGAGTTGTCCATCCATTAAAATATTGCACTTGGACAAATTCTTTTGAATTTTTGAATATTTTTTATATTTTGATTCAATTTTGAATATTTGAATTCAACTTTGATGTACATGTTATTTGTACATGTTATTATGTAGTAGGTTGATCTAACTTGGTCATCCCCATTTCTAATCCTGTCATTTTTCACATCGGTTTTCCAAAATGAGCTACAAATGAGCCCCAAAGGTAGCCCAAACAGCACCATTTCTAATCCTGTCATTTTTTCGACCTTCTCCAAATGATCTCAAACTCTAGGGTTAACATATATTACACTAATATAGTGTCCTAGAACAACTTTTAACTCAAAACTTGTTTAAAAGTTGGTTTGATTTTAGTTGACCAATTTTTGAAATATTCAAAAAACATCAAAAAAATGCAAATCCAGTGCACATGGTCTTAGTTTATCATGTACTAACAGCTCCAACTGATAAACAAGCTCTACATACATATTAAACAAGAAATGATTCAGTATGGTATGAAATCTCATAACTCAAACTATAGAGTTCATAGTTTGAGATGTGTGATTTCACACCATATTGAAGCATTTCTTGTTTAATATGTGTCCAGACCTTGTTTATCAATTGGAGTTGTTAGTATATGACAAACTAAGAACATGTGCACTGGTTTTCCATTTTTTTTGATGTTTTTTGAATATTTTATGATTATTTTGAATTCGGTCAAACCCAAGTTTGCCCAACATTTAAACAAGATTAAAATACCAAAATGAAAAACGAAGCCTGTGTCATTCTTAGTCACACCAAAAGGAAGCTTTGGTGATTTTTTCAATTTTTTTAAATTTTCAAAACATCAAACCCTCTCTCACTTCCTTGAACTCTCTGCAACTTCGTTCGTGGTAAGTCATTTGTGTGAAGGATTTCTCATGAAAATACTCATATACCAAGTTTTTTTTATAACTATGTCATGTAAGTAGACAATGTGCGCTGGTTTTATGTTATTTTAATTTTTTTTGAATTATTTGTGCTGATTTGAATATTTGGTCAAACTTTACACAAAATCGTTGACCGACTAAAAATCAAAGTTTATATTTTTTTTTGATAACTTTGTCATGTAAGTAGACCATGTGCGCTGGTTTTATATTTATTTGATTTTTTTTGAATTACTTATGCTCAACCCTAGCTCATTTCATCGATATCGTGAACGTGTGAATATTGGAATTGAAATGTGGATATAACAAGTTTTATATTTTTAATAGCAACTTAGTTGCATAAGTAGACCATGTGCGCTGGTTGTATGTTGTTTTGATTTTTTTTGAATTAGTTGTGCTCAATCCTAGCTCATTACATCGATAGCTTGAATTGTGTGAATGTTTTTCATTTAACTGTGGATATAACAAGTTTTAATTTTTTTTAGCAACGTAGTTACATAAGTAAACAGTGAGTGAAAGTTTCATATTTATTTGTTTTTTTCTAAATTATTTATGCTCAACCATAGCTCACTGAAAACCCTAAACCCCGGAAACCCTAAACCCCGTCCGAAACCCCCCTGCTTCAGAGCCGTTGATCGCTGGTTAGTGAACGGTTGGATCAGAAGGAAACCCCCCGATCCGCGCCACTCCCAGTTCTGCGCTCTGATTGGCCACTCCCAGTTCCGCGCAATTCGTAGGAAAAAAAAAACTAAATTTGGGCCCAGCAGCAGTATTTGGCCCGCTGGTTAGTGCACAAGTTTTTTTAGTGTTTTTTTCTATTCTCACCGCCTCGCCACGGCCGGACGGCATGGCCCAACCAAATAACGGGCCACGGCCCTCCCGTTCACTTTCCATGCCACAGCCCACCGTTTTTTTTCCCGACCGCCTCCCGTTCCCCTTCTTATCCACTCAGATGTGTCGTACCCTAGCTATTCAGATCTGCGCCGCCCCCCACACTCCCTCGCCGCCGGCGACCAAATCCACGGGAAACCGCTGCCGCCACATACAGATCCAGCTCCAGCCCACGAAGATGATGAGGCGTGGGGGTTCCAGCTCCCGCGGTGGCCATTCCGGCTCCGGAAATCGCTCCGGCGAGGACCGGAAGGCGCGGAAGCGGTCGGCTGACCCCGAACGCACGAGGCGGGTTCATTCTGACGTCGGTCGGAAGCGCGGCGCGTACAAGTGGCTCCACAGGGGCCTAACGCCGCCGCCAGCGTTCGCCCGTCGTGAGGTGGAGGAGTATGACCGCAGCGTGGCGGCGCGCGGCCACCGCTACGAGCACGGGAGCTCCTCCGGCGCGGGGAGCTCCCGCATGGCGGCACGGGCGCCACAGCTGCCACCGCCGAAGAGGGAGGAGGAGCAGGAGCAGCAGGACCGCCCACCGCGCCGCGGCCTGCTGCCTGGGGACTTCGCCGCCGACGAGGACCTGGACTGGATCACCGAGGAGGTGATCCAGCGCAGCAAGCAGCAGGAGCAGGACGTCGAGGTGCGCCGTCAGGAACAGGAGGAGCTCTACAAATTCCGCCTCCGAAGCGCTATCGACGCTTCCCTCAACCCCATCATCGAGGTCAGCTCGGACTCCGACTCCGAGTTCGACTGGTCCGACTGAGCGGCGCCGCCGCCTCGTCGCCGCCGCACACCCGGGGCTCCGTGTGTGAGCCCAATTTTGGATCTGCGTTTAGGCGTAGGAGCAGCGGTTCGATCCCCAAATGTAATTAGTTTGATGAACTACTTGTGTGGCTTTTGATCAGACGAGCCATTGACGAACTTCCTGTAATTCAGTCTAGTATGTCTAATTAAGTTCAGTTTATTATGTGTAATTCAGTTCAGTTCATCTGCTTTTCTGTTAGCCTGTAATTCAGTTCAGTTTATTTTGTTTGACTGAGACGGAGCTCGCATCTCTCGCCGGCGTTGCCGCGCTTCATCGCCGGAGAAGAAGAAGAAGAAATGGCAAGGGAGAATGCGCGCGCAGGGGAGGAGCAGGAGGATACAACGGTCGTCGTTGATGTGTGGGTCCCATCAAGCTGACGTGGATAAGTTGTGGGTCCCATCCGCCGGCTCTCCATAATCCTGATCCTAACTAACAGACTGCGCTTAAGGGCCAAGTCGCAGCAGAGCAATTTGTGCAAACAGCGATGTCGCAGCAGAGCTATTCCTGCCAACGATGTCGCTGCCCATCAATTGACTATGAAAAACGTCGCATAGGAGCGATTTGCCCCGAACAAAGATAGAAATCGAGAATTCCATCTGTAATGGAGCGAGGGATCCTCCTCTGGCTGTACTCCACAAGTCAAGACAGCTTCCGTGATCTTTATACATGAGTCGACAGAGGCAATCTCCACTATTGTCGGGAACAACAGATCATTCTCGAATGTATACGACAAGTCAAGGCAGTTTCTTCCATGTTTATACATCAGTAGACGGAGACATTCTCTCCCATATTCGGCAGCAGACACTGAAGTCGTTTGCCACCAAGCTGTGATTCGGCGTGGGCATCCAATACTACTTTACATAGTCTTAGCACCGGCAGCTTAACCTTCATGCAACTGATTCGTCAGGTTTAACATCCCATGTTTTTTATACTGTCGATGATTAGTTGGTAACTCAGCTGGAGTAATTGAAGTTCCGTTCAGTATTCAAGGTGAATTGAGCCTCCTAAAACTCATTTTTTTTTCTGGTGGTTTTCCTTGCAAGCAAGAGTTTAGGTTATTCCAGCGTTCTCAGTTTCTGTTCTCCTATCTAGAATCAAATATTACTTCTCCACTCATGTTGCTATTAGTTTCTATTTTGTTGGACAGATCAACTGAAGTGTGGGCAGTCAGTCTGTCATTTGATGGATATCTCATATTTTTGCAGCTGGGATACACTTTGGATAATGGTTGGTGGAAAAAATATGATTTCAGTAAATTATCTTGGGCGAATTTCAGGTAGCATTTATTTCTTGCATCTTTTTTCCTGTTTTCTTGAAAAGTACATCAGTTGTTTGTATATCTGCAGTTAAATAATAATATGTGTGTTAATTGGTAATGATGTCTCAGGTAAATACAAGAAGGAATCGCAGTCGGGAAATATTGAGAAATTTATAATAAAAGAAGCGGGAAAGGTAAATTATTTAACAGAAACTAGCATTCTACAAGACTTATATCTTAAAAACATGTGTGGTGTCTAATGGAATGGGTAAGATATTTCATAAACCATACACATCGTCATTTCAAATATTTTTGAAATCTTCTGTTTTGACCTTTAGGGGTGCGCAAATTTTATACTATGATGTAATTTAAATAAGGCGCAGATTTACCATGTTAACTCTTTGGACATTCAATAAATTATAATAAAGAGCAATAAATACTACAGTGGCAATAACTTGCAAAAAACTAATAGTAGCAAAGAAAAGCACCACTACGTGAACAAATATCTACAGTTTGCTGCATTTATTAGCACGATCGCAATCACGTTGTATGCATGCATCAAGAAAATCCGCACTATATCCAATTCCGTACATAATCCGGAGAGGTCTATACCTTCTTCATTTACGAATGAGCATATAAGTTTGTTCCTAAGAAATATCATACTATAGTTGTAATTTTCTTTACAACAATTGGGGAACAAAGCTTGAGCGCTAATCTGATAATATTCCTAAAAACATTTCTGGACATTATCTCTCAGTGCAGGATCTTTGAAAATTTAAGTATTTTTCGTGTGCATAACCCAGAAGGATCTTGCGAGTACCCAAAAAATAAATCTATAGTGTACAATAAGGCGTTATATGAAACATGTATTTATTTGGTTATACCTTCTCAGATCTAACTGTAATTTAACTAACAAGATGTAGGAAGAAGAGTTTATAAGTTTAGATCTAACTATAATTTAACTAACAATATAGTACGTTGTGGAAAGATAGGCAGCAATGGATGAGTACATGGTAGAGTGAAAGCTAGAAAGCTATATGATGTTCTGTAGTTTTACAATACTCCTTCCATTACAAACTATAAGGTTCGCTATTTTGGTCTGATATTTGATGCTTAACTTTAATCACTAATATACACTAAAGTGTATGAATTGAGAGCGTATAAATATCATGTTGGTTTCGGCTTGCAAAATTCTTCATTTCATATATCGTTATACTAATTTTGTGGACATATTATAAATAAAAATCATGGACAAAGTTGTATGTCCTTGAGCAGCAAAATTTAGTACGCCTTATAATTTGGGAATGATGGAGTATAAATATACATAGAGATAATAATAGATTATTCAATATATCATTATGAAATAGATAAGTGGGAGAAATAACTCCAATATAAAATAACAATACATGGTAAATCTAGTTGCGCAAATGCTCGGGCTACTCAGCTAGTTCTTAGGAAAACATTGGCAAAATATGATGTTAACCATAGAATTGCATCTCCTTATCACCCTCAAACAAGCGGGCAAGTTGAATTAAGTAACAGGGAAATTAAACTCATTTTGAAAAAGACAGTGAATAAGTCTAGGTCTGATTGGCCACATAAAATTAATGATGCATTATGGGCTTACAGAACTGCTTTTAAAAATCCTATGGGGATGTCTCTTTATAAAATGGTTTATGGAAAAGCTTGTCATTTACCTGTTGAATTAGAACATAATGCTAGATGGGCTATTAAACAATTAAACTTTGAATTTAAGACTGCGGGAGAGAAGAGAATTCTTGATTTAAACTTACTAGCTGAATGGAGAAACGAATCTTATGAAAATGCTAAAATGTTTAAAGAAAAAGTTAAGATTTGACATGACAAGAAAATTAAGAGAAAATAATTCGAAGTAGGTGATAAAGTTTTATTATACAACTCTCGTTTCAAGTTTTCTGCAGGGAAGTTAGCTTCAAAGTGGCAAGGACCATTAGTGATACAGGAGGTGTACCGTTCAGGAGCTATCCGTCTTCACGGTGACATGAAAGGTAAACCTCATGTAGTCAATGGACAACGCGTTAAACATTATATTGCAGGAAAGAGCTTCATCAGAATGGTGGAAAAGTTGAACTTACAAACACCGGAAGAGGTAACTGAGAGAGGTCGTGCAGTTTCAGAAATCCTAAATCAACAATAGGTAACTTTTTGTGCTGGAAAGTTTCTCGGAATTGCGTATATTTTTACGGAAGTTATTTTTATGGGAATTGACGTGTGGGACAAGAAAATTGGAAGGAACGGAGACCCAAGGAAGGAAGAGGGGGTCCCATGTGGCCAGATTCCTTGGCCGCGTGGGCCCACTTCTTTCGCCCCTCAGAGTCCCTTTTCGTCTCGTTTTCGACTCTGACGCTTCGTCTTAACCTAAAAACCGTCAATATATACCCCTTTCTGTCGATCTAATCTCGCACCGAGCGTTCTCGAGCGATCTTTGCTTTTATTGTTTCTGCCTGTCAGGTTTTTAGCTATGTCTTCGGGAGACTCCTTCCAATGCTTCTCCATGGACGATGATGATGATGAACTCAAGGGAAACAGCCCCACGTCATATGGAAGAGGAATAGGAAGAGGAAGGACTACTCGGATGATGAAGACTACAAGGCCGACGAGGAGGAGATGGAGAAAGAAGAAGCTGAAGAGAAAGAATTCAAGCCCTTCGTCGACATCGCACTTAAGGCGACAACACCACCTTCTCCTTTCATTGTTTCTGGTGTGAAGGTGAACGTGTCTCTTGGAAACAAGAGTCGGACGGCGCGCATAAGCACAGGAGGGAAGGCTCCTAGGCACGTACTTGCTAGCAAAAACGTGGTTTCTACTCTTATTGACAGGGACATTCAGCGTGTCGTTCAAGAGAGCTATCCTGGTGAATGGGATCGTAAGATCCCTAATGTAAAAGTACCAAGCCCAGAGTGGAAGCCTTGCAAGAAGACGGTGGAGAAGAATCTCATGGAAAAACTGAGAAAAGCTGCAAGCAAATTTGAGGAAGCTTACAATCTTATGATGAGCATCATTGGAGAACTTGAAGATAATTATGAGGACAAGAAGGAAGAGAAATAAAGAGCCTCTAGCAGAACGTCAAGCTTGCACTAGTAGGAAAGGGCTTATAGCCACCTGCATACCGCTGGCGGACGTCTTTTCCGTCCGCCAGCGCTTCGACCGCTGGCGGGCGGTTTTCGGAGTCCGCCACTGGTTATCCAGTACCGCTGGCGGACGCCAACACTGCCCGCCTACGGTAGTAGCAGGAATTTAGGAAAATGCGGGGCAAACTACCACTGGTGGACATAATACGTGCCCGCCAGCGGCACTAAATGTACCACTGGCGGACACTTTATAGTGCCTGCCAGCGGTACCTGCGTCAGCCGAGCTTAGCGGAAAAAAAGGTGACGCTACCGCTGGCGGGCACACTACGGCGTCCGCCAGCGGTCAGTTCAGTACCGCTGGCGGGCAGACTAGCGCGTCCGCCAGCAGTAACCTGGGAAAGTGACATAAGTGCGGCCGCACCTACCAACTTGCTCACTTATTGCACTTCACTCTTCTCTCTCTTAGCTCCAGTTTCCCCATTTGTGGCTCCTTTCCCCCATGAAATTAATCACTTTTAGCCAACAAAAATTGATTTAGTTGATAGATCCCACTAGATCTCTCTCCCACATCCTACTTTGACCAAAAGAAATCCACTCAAGTCATTCATATCTCAAGATCTAGATTTCACCTTCGGTCGACTTCCGCGGTTATTTTGACGTGTGTTTTAACTTATTAAGGTGATCTTTTATCGATATAATTAAATGCACATTCTTAAAATTTGGTCGGATAAATGCGCCCGTAACCATGCGAAATGCTGGATGAAAAATGGCTTGGAATGTGTGAAATTGAGTTGTGATGAATAAATTTGTGTTGTGATGTGTGAAACTTAATGAGGGTGCCAATACCATGTCGGAATGTTGATTCATTTTCCGTTTCGGCAACTTTTGGCACTCTCCTTGGGTCCTATTTGTAAGAAGGTCATGGCGATTTTTTTCGTGAAACCCTATAAAATATTAAATGGTGCTTAATTATTGTCTTGATTATACAACGTGTAGGTGATAATGATTATTATGAGTGAACATGTCGTGAATACATACTTGAGACACGCGACGAAAGACATGCTACAGAATAAACGCAAAGATATACAGTGTCCGTGTCGCGCATGCAAACACGAGGTCGGCATCAGTCCATTTACCGGAGATTTGCTGGAACACCTGCTCAAGCGTGGTTTCATGGATGGCCACACTCGTTGGTTAACAAATGATGAACATCATGGAAATGATGGTGCGCTGGAAGGAAATAATCAGGATCAAGGGCAGCAAGACAATAACGACGAGGGGTAAGAAGACGAAGAGCCTGATCCGGATCCCGTGCAACATGATGAAGTAGAAGAAGACGATGATGATCATGTGGTACCAGGAGAGGAAGACACAAGGACACCGTTAACTTCAGTCGTGCGGGACCCTCATCTAACATAATTGTTTCTTTAGAAGACGGCTAACAGGGAATCTAAGCTGGCACAATTGGAGAAAGATTCAAATACTCCGTTGTATCCAGGCTGCGACCCAGAAGATTCCCGCTTGAAAGTACCGCTTGATTTTCTGCAGATGAAGACAAGACACGAATTGAGCGATATAAGCGTCGACGCTAACCTGAAATACTTGCACGGTATCCTTCCGAAGGGCAACACCTGTCCTAAAAGTTGTGACGAAGCCAAGAAAGTCGTGTGCCCCTTTGATTTACCGCACGAGAGGTACCATGTGTGCATCTTTGATTGCTACATATTTCAGAAAGAGGACGAGGGAATGACCAAATGTCCAGTGTGCAATGCCGATCGATACAAGACAGGGAAGAAAGCCCCTCGCAAAGTTGTGTGGTACTTTCCGCTCATTCCTCGTCTGCAGCGATATTTCGCAGACCGTAAGGAAGCAAAGCTTATGCGCTGGCACGCGGAAAGAAGGGCGGCAGTTGTGCAAGATTCAGACCGGAGTGAAAAGATAATTCTGACACACCCTTCGAATGCAAGCCAGTGGAAAACATTAGCGCTTACGATCCAGACTTTGGAGACGAGCCAAGGAATATCAGATTGGGTGTGAGCTCCCACGGTCTCAATTAGGGATAGTAAAACTGAGACACACACGAGCTCTCACATGCACCCTGGCCTCGTCCCCCAGTTCTGGCCGTCCGATCTTCTTTCTGAGCATTTTTGGCCGTCGGATGGCCGCCCTCTCGCGCGTGGGCCGGATTTTCCCTGACGACGCTGCTCTGGGCATCAATTTGACGTTTCGTGGTGCGTTTGGGCCGACTACGGGCAAAGCCCAACAGTTTCTCAAAAAAAACACTTCCTCCCGACCCGTCGGGCTCTGGTCAACGCCCGAGAGCGGCGACGTGGAGGCGAGCGGCTGGGCGACGGAAGGGCGACCGTGCGAGCGGCTGGGCCACGGGAGGGCAGGGCGACCGTGCGAGCGGCCGACGCGAAGGCGAGCGGACGGGCAGCCGTAAACCGGATCGACGTGATCCACCGCGAGGCGACCGGATCAAATCGATCCACCACGAGGCGACCTGATTGAAGTGAATATATGGATAGAAAAGAAACATACGAGAAGTGAAGGATGTCGGCCGCCGCCGATTCAGATCGGTGGGAAAAATCCAGAGGATGCAAATGCGATGCGTCGAGGCGAAGCGGCGCATCCATCTCCGATGCGGCTTTCAGCACCTGATACGGCACGGGGTGCGCCTCCCCTCGTCATTGATGTTGATGTGCTTGATTGATCTTGATGGCCGTGTTAATTTTCAGTTGCTGCAAATCACTAATGATAGCAATGGTGCGCAAATCGTCCGCGGCTACCGATGGGTACGTTACTATACACATGCCTCCGCTGCCTATATAATCTGTTGCCTCAAATTTCTAGATACGGAGTAGTACTATCTGTTACTCGAGCACAACTTCCACGATTCTCTGCTACGTTGATTCTCTCTCATAGTCTCATGCGAAATCTCCATTCTTCACATATTAATTGTCATCTGAAATCAAGGTTGTGTTCATTCTTGTTCAGCTGTTTTCATTCCGTTAAATTTTGGAGTTTATTCACCTCAGTATTTGCAATGGCTGCCGGCCAGGTGAGTTTTTATATTACCTCATATATTTCTTTCATAGTATATGTCTGTTTACGATGTTTGCTATTGGTAGAACTAGAACTATGACATGTTCATTCTTTTAAATTGTAGATGATATTCAGGTGTCCAACTGAAAATTTGGGGGGCAATTCTAACCCAACATATGGGATCATGTCATCTTAGGGGGCACATCCCTCCAACCGAGAGGAGAAGAATAATAACTAGGTGGAAATCGACTGAGTAACCGGAAAAGTGTGGTGCAAAGGAAAATTGACGGCTGAATGTGTCCTTGGCCATGCGGAGCAAGGTAAGTCCTTCGGCAGAGGAGTGGAGGACGCGGACTCTGTAGCAATCTAGCGCGAAGCAGAGGCGTGCCTCGGCCTCGGCGAGGAGCTTCTCGAGGATGCAGCAGGCGACTGCACTGGCGTTACCGAAGATGGTGGCAATCTCGGCCAGCGCCACTGTGTCCCGCGAAGGATTCTCTTTATCTCAGCAGGGCGCTTGTTTTCCTTGACAACCACCAAAGTTATCTGAATACTGAAGAGGCAAGTAAAGTCTTCCTATAAAGTGTTATATTATTTATTTTTTGGGTCAATCGTTTATGTGCCCTACCTAACTCAGTTTTATCTGTTTCTGTCATTCCCGCATAGTTTCTCTCGTCCGTGCCCTGACAAACTCGCCGATGGCCAAGACAGCCGTTTCCGTCTGGTCAACCCCGTTTCACCGTAACTTGGCCTGACTTGTGGGGTTGGTCTGGCGCGGCTCGTGAGTTGGAAGTGGGACCCGTCAAGTGGGGACAGGGAGCAAGTTAAGTGGGGACAGGAAGCGAAGCGAGTTAGGTGGGGTCAGGAAGTGAGATTAAGTGGGGTTAGGAAGTGAGTTGAAGTGGGGTCTCGGCCCCACTTAATTAACTGATTGTTAAGTGAGTTTATTAGTAAGTCGTTAGCACTGAAATTAACCCGTATTAACACTGAATTAACTGATTAGAAAACGTTCATTGTTTAGTGAGTTGGTTAGTACATTGTTAACACTGAAACTGAAACTGATTACAATTAACACTGAAACTGATTACAATTAACACTGAAACTGAAACTGATTAGACAAGATTAACACTGAAATTATGATTAGAAATTACGCGTTAACACTGAAACTGAAACTGATTACAATTAACACTGAAACTGAAACTGATTAGATAAGATTAACACTGAAATTATGATTAGAAATTACGCGATTACACTGAAACTGAAACTGATTACAACTAACACTGAAACTGAAACTGAATAGACAAGTTTAACACTGAAATTATGATTAGAAATTACGCGTTAACACTGAAACTGATTACAACTAACACTGAAACTGAAACTGAATAGACAAGATTAACACTGAAATTATGATTCATAATTACTATTAACATTGATTACAAAAGATTCATGCGGTATTACAAAATATAAGACATGATTAGCAGTGCTTTATGCAGTGCTACTACACCGGCGGAGTGTCAAAAAAAAAAAATACACCGGCGGCGGCCTAATACTACTACTAATCAGTAGCAGTGCAACTAATGCACTGCTACTGCATGCGCCGCCTCTGGGCTGGCGGTTCGTCGCCGTCGTCGTCGGAGTCGGAGCCGTGGCCGTCATGGCCGTCGTCGCCGTCCTCCTCGTCCTCATCCTCCTCCTATGGAGGCTCCTCCTCTTCCTCCTCGTCCTCCTCCTCCTCATTGTCGGAGTCGGAGCTGGAGCCGTTGCCGTCCTGCGGCTCCAACTCCGGGCCCGAGTCCTCCTCCTCGGACCCGTCGTTGTCATCGGAGTCGGGGTCGGAGTCGGGGTCGTCGTCGCCGTCTTCCCCCTGGTCGTCGTCGTCGCCCTCGCCGTCGTCGTCGGAGCCGGCGTTCTCCTGCCAATGCACGTGGCCCTCTTCCCACCACGGGATCGGGTTCCCCTCGCCGTCGGAGTCGCTCGGGATGGCTTCGTTCTGCCACCACGGATCCATTGCAGGGAAGGGGGTGGTTGGGGTTTTTTCGGGCTGGAGAGAAAAAGAAGAACTGCCGCCGGCGCGATGTCGAGAAGAGAGAACCGAGTGAACCGCAATGCAATGGGATTGGGGTTTTTATGTGCGATGAAGGGATAGTGATGAATTCACTGCCGCCCGCGCGTAGATCGATAACCGCTTGGGGCACCGAATAGTCGGCAGCCGGTCGCTTCGTTTCCTTGCCAAGGCTGTGTGAAATGACAACACGATTTACAGTTTTTATTCGCAATGATGACATCGTGTGACCGTGCTTCACGTCTAGTCGAACTGACATGACTGTAAATGTTCACCACGTCATCTGGTGCCCCTTGACGTGTCGAGTCCAAGTGTCGAACAGTTGATGTGCGTCGTCATTCTGGTCAAATTGAATGCAGTTGGAGACGCTGTGAGACATCTACACGTAGAAGAAGCATTTTTTGCGAGAACTGACGCGATTAACTTTTTGTTTACGTGCAAATATGCGTCGGTGCATCCGTGTCAACACACCAAGCGCGATCTGGACATGAACTAGACGTGAACGGCACCCACAATGCGCGCTCTGTGTAGTTACGCGATCTGAACGTGTGTAGACCTTGTTTTATCAACTTGAATCGTTAGTATATGACATAAGACGACTATGTGCGTAGGATTTTTCATTTTTTGATTTTTTTTGAATATTTGAAGCTCATTTCAAATTTCGGTCAACTTAACGTTGACCTACATTTAAACAAGTTTAAAACATGAAAATGAAAAACTAAGCATGGATCCTTCTTAGTCACTCCAAAATGAAACTTTGTGAGGTGTTTGAACATTTTATGTTGGAAATCCAAAACCCCTTCTCTTCACCTTAGAAATCATAGGACATAGTCTGAGATATCGCCTTAGATACATGCATTTCTCATATGAAATGTTTATAGATGATGTTTATCAACTTGAATCGTTAGTATATGACATAAGACGACTATGTGCGCAGAATGTTCCATTTTTTGATTTTTTTTTTGAATATTTGAAGCTCATTTGAACCTCGAGTTCATACGACATAGTTCGAGGATATCACTTAGATACATGCATTTTTCATCTGAATGTGTGTAGACCTTGTTTATCAGCTTGAATCGTTAGTATATGACATAAGACGACTATGTGCGCTGGATTTTCCATTTTTTGATTTTTTTAATATTTGAAGCTCATTTCAAATTTCTGTCAACTTAACGTTGACCGACAATTAAACAAGTTTAAAATATGAAATTTGAAAAACAAAGACTCGATCCTTCTTAGTCACTTCAAAATGAAGCTTGGACACTTTATCAAACTTTTCAAAACCCCGTTGAGTGCCTCGAAACCCCATTTGAACAATGACCGTCGAACTAACCCCAGCGGTGAACTGCAGCCGTCCGATCATTCCTCTAGAAGGAATCTGCAGGCAGACTCGGGGCGATCTGCGAGAAGCTCATTCTGCGATCTGATTGGACGCGCGCGTAGGACTAGGGCTTTACCCGCTGACGAGTGGACCACAGCATACCCAATGGGGATTTTGGCTCGCCCACCCCCATTTGCCTGAGTGACACAAAATGGGGATTTTGGCACACCAAATGGGGATTTAGGCTGTAACCCGTCATCGTAACTTAAATGGGGATTTTGGCACACCAAATAGGGATAGCTATGAGCTCGGTCAAATCTAGCTTGAATCCATATAAATTTTCAAATGAGCTTGGACTCGCTGAAAAATGTGTTTCAAATGAGCTACAAAGGTAGAGTAAACGGCTCCATTTGTAAGCAAAAATGGTGGACTCGCTGAAAAATGTCTTTCAAATGAGCTCCAAAGGTAGGGTAAACGGCCCCATTTCTAAGCAAAAATGGTGGACTCGCTGAAAAATGTCTTTCAAATGAGCTCCAAAGGTAGGGTAAACGGCCCCATTTCTAAGCAAAAATGGTGGACTCGCTGAAAAATGACTTTCAAATGAGCTCCAAAGGTAGGGTAAACGGCCCCATTTCTAAGCAACATTTGCAAACTGAAGTGGATTTTGGCACACCAAATGGGGATTTACACACACAATTGGAAACGTCAAGCACAAGGTCTTGCCAAATTTCATGGTAGTACAAAATTATAAAATAGATCAACAACTAATAACTAAATTGGCACTTGCCCTTAATAAAGCAACTAATAACTAAAATGGACTACCACTCATCCTCGTCATCGGAAACCTCCACCGACTCGGCCTTGCCCTTGCCCTTGCCCTTGGCATCGACCTCCATTGGGGCATTGCTGTTCGACAGCGACCACATGACCTTCTTCTTCCCCTTGAGCCGTTGCTGTGCGGCGGCGGAATGCTTGGCCAGCTCCGTGGCTTTATGGTCGGCCATGGCCCAGGCCATACCCGGGTCCAGGACCTCCGTGACCTCGTCCTTCCAGGCCATGGTCCAGTCCATACCCGGGTGCTCCTCGTCGTCCTCGTCGGACAGATCGATGAAGGGAATGGGATCGGGAGCAATGGCCCTGCCCATGCCCCTGCCCCTGCGACTGCACCTTGGAGACTCCCCGGATCGTGCAATCTCCATCCTTGAACGCATCCTGCTCGAACTTGGAGGAGTACGCCCACGCCCCATGCCGCTTCCCACGCTCGCCTCAAGAAACTAAGGATAGCGGGCGTGGCGGCGGCGGTTCAAGCTGGGAGTGGAGCTGCCATCACCACGAGCCATGGAGAGATAAGCGACTGGGCGAGGGTGTCTAGGAGAGGAAGAGGGGATTTGTGAGCGCAATGGGCAAGGAGATGGCTCCTTTTAAAGCCATCTGCGGTCTGGACGGCGTCGCGGTCTAGACGGCAGTAATGGCGACCGGGCATTGATTCGGCTCCAGACTGCTCAGCTTGCAGCAGGACAGAGTAGGCAAGAGAGATGCGAGGATGGTGGAGCAGATGCGCGGCCGGGCCGGCAGTGTAGGCGGCGAGGCAGCTTTTTGCCGGCCAGGGGGGCACGCCATTGAAGACGCGGCGCAAATTTGGGGACGGCGAGCACAGGCATGGTCGCATGGACGCGCACGTAGAGCTGCATGCAAGCACTCCTCCACCGCTGGCCCCACTTGTAAGCTTTAAGTGGGACAGGGTGCATGCACTTCGCTGGGCCCACATGTAACAGGTTTGTGAACGGTCAAAGGGCGGAAACGGCTGTCTTCGCCAGCCGTGGGCCATTTGCGGCCCAGCCAGGGCACGGACGAGAGAAACTACGCGGGGGTGGCACAAACAGATAAACTAGAGAGAACCAGGGCACAGAAGCAATAATCCCTTATTTTTTACCTGATTAGGGCTGCACCGTTAGACATGATATTCTTCAGCGAACTAACACCAAGAAAAAAAATGAAGTGATCTTTTTCATGACAATTTTCTTATTTCGGATTTGTCCTGTTGTTGCCATCTTCTTGAGTTATCTTATTTTCAGGCTCTAGAATGCAAAACTTATATAATTACAACAGAGACATAATTTTCTTGTGAAGAGGAAAGAAACAATGGAGAGATATATTCCTTTAGCTGGGGGCATATTGACATTTCATCCACATACACCAATGTGTTCGGATTCATCTATAAATTTCTGAAATCATGCATCTAAACTTTTATTATGACCATAAAACCATATTTGCCTCATTTTTTTCAATTTCTATTGGTATTAAAGTCGTACCAATGCATATACAATCTGCCTATCAGCATCGTAAACTTTTGTTGTACCATGTATCAGTATCCAGAATTTTTTTCCTTCTCATCACATGGATTATATCTCTCTAACTCATGTGCACAAATATCAGCTCACTACCACATACAATCTGGTCGGCAGTCTGGATTTGTTTTCCCCCTTATCTTATGTGTGTGGAAGAAAGCCTAGACATGGGAACAAAGGTTTTGACTCATCTACTTGAAAAAGCGTAAATCTGTTAGAGGTGAAATATAGCTGTTATGTAAGTCTGAAGGCAACCAACTATTTATACATTTCTAAAACTTAAGGCAATAGGTTTATTTATAAAATTCTGCATGTCCAACTTTATAAGTCAAATAAGTGACATATATTCCATGTATTTAGTTTCAGGAGGATGCCAAGTTAGAAACAGAGCAGCAAATTATTTCCAGCGCAACACATAATTCTGGAGTCCCTGCATACTTCATTTCAATTTCATTTGACCTCCAAGTAGTATTGTCCATGTCCTTCTAATACTTTCCATATGCTCTTTTCATGGATTTTTCTTCCCCTTAGCAGCTGATTTAAGTGACTGAAAGCAAACTAGTGTGTGTGTATATATATATATATATATATATATATATATATATGCAGGAGTTAGCAAGCTATGAACTACAATATATTGTAGCATGTCACCATCTTAACCTTTTGTTGCACTATATATTAGTATCCAGAATTTACTTTTGCTCATCACATGGATTAACTTTCTCTGAATCATGTAGACAAATTAAAGTTTAGTACACATGATGCTAATACATTACGTATTACTGTTTTGCTCTTTTTAATGAGTGGTTCTAGGGTACATAATTGGCATTTGATTTTCTCTATGTGACAAGTAATCTCTCACCAAATGTGATTAAACCTGACAAGTTAGCCACAAGCAAACAAATTTTTTCCTGCTTCAGACAGTTGCGAAAGCACGAGTTTGCTTCCTCACGATCTAGGGAATGTGTATGAACAACGAAAGAGCCTCACTTCAGCCCTCACGGTAAAGAAAATGTTCTGAAGCGCCAAGTCGAGACAACTTGCAGGCTGCAGCCGCATGTGGATATGCTCAAGGCAGAACCATTGAAAATAAAACAGTAATCACGCGCCAAATCTGTGTCGTTATTACAGTATCCTCCATTTATGTAGACATGACACACAGGATCACTGTGGTGGTGTAATCCCCAATTCCCCATGAACTGGGTGTTGTAAAAAATTAAAAAATGTCTATCAGATCAAAATGTATTACTTTGCGTACGGGATAAGCATTACTGATGTCATAAGTGCATTAAGATTGTTCCAAATTTCTTAGGAATTTGTATTGTCCAAATTTCCAATGTATTCGTACGACCTTATGTTTTTCTCACTACATACATCGAAACTGTAATGCACTGTCAGATTACTTACTAATACATGAGTCTTTATGCAAAATTTCATGTTTTACATGTCAATATTTATTTAAAAAACCCTACCATTCTACTGTAGTAATAGATGGGCGCGGCAACGCGCGCCATAATGATCTAGTCCGTTTGGCAACCAGAGCAGTTCACACAGCACGTGGCCCGTATTTGTATGGATATACAACCTACCTCCCTGGTTGTGTATGAAAAGGAAGTACATACACATGACCATGCTAATTCAAGGGCCGAAACAACCTGGCAGCGACATCAATCTGTATCTAAAGCTACCGAAAGATGAGCTAGACACATTATGGGCGTCCCAGGGGTTCCCACTTGGGACGCCGTCGTAGAAGATTATTTCCCTATGAGAGCTACCTTGCTGTGTACAGTGCACGATTTGCCCGGCTACGCATACGTTGCTGGCCAGGTGTGCCATGGATATTTCGGATGTGTCAGGTGCATGGATGATCTGACGTTCCACCAGCTGGAGAAAGCGGGTTCTTCGAAAACCGTCTACATAGGCCATCGAAGGTGGCTAGACAATAAAGACCCATGGAGGAGGCGTGGAGACCTTTTAAACGGTGAAGATGAGCTCCGAGCACCTCACGTAAGAAGAGCGGCGATGAAATTTATGAGTTGCTGAATGAATGTGAAGAGTGCCCTGAGCCGGGAAAGAAGCGAAAGGCACCAAAACCGCTCCATGGTGTTTGGAAGACGAGGCCTGTGTTTTGGGATTTGCCATACTGGCCCAGACACAGCACACCAAATTGCCTTGATCTAATACATGTCACGAAGAATGTGTTCGAGAGTATCTTTGGCACTGTGCTCCACATGGCGGACAGGGCCAAAAATGGGCCAAAAGCAAGATTTGACCTTATACATATGAACATCAGGGAAGAGCTTCATGGGGAGAGCAAAAATGTGGACGACCAGTTGGATGAGGAGACGGACGGTTGCAATGCCAAAAGGGTTAAGAAGAATGACTATTACTGTCCCCCCCCTCTTACTTCACTCTTAGTCCAAAGGAGGTCAAACAATTGATGAAGTGCCTTCTAGGAGTCAAAATGCCTTTGGGTTACTCGGAGCTGATAAGCAGATTCTTAGACTGGCAGAAAAAGAATTTCAGCGGTATGATGACACAGATATTCCCAGTTGCGATCCGAGAGATAATGGACAAGCACGTCCGTGAGACCCTTTTTGGACTCTGTAACTTCTTTGACGTGATCTCTCAAAAGTCAATCACCGCAAAGAGACTCTCAACGCTGCCGGAAGAGATTGTTGTGATACTATGCGAGCTTGAAATGTACTTCCCGCCAGCATTCTTTGATATTTGCGTGCATCTATTGGTCCACATCGTGGATGATATCATTCATCTCGGACCGTTGTTTCTCCACAACATGATGGCGTTTGAAAGGATGAATGGGGTCATAAAAGGATTTGTTCTTAACAGGGCCCGTACGGATGGAAGCATCGTTCAAGGCTTTCTCACTGAAGAGTGCATCTCTTTCTGCACGAATTATCTGGAGATAATTGATAACCCTGTTGGTTTGCCCCCTAACAAGCACTTTGGCAAGTTAGGTGGGTCAGGTCACAGAAATGGCGCGCGGGACTTACATGTGGGCTTCGCTCGTCGAATGGCCGACTTTAACAGGGCAAACTTAGTAGCTCTCCAACACTTTCAAATGGT
Source organism: Poa pratensis (assembly GCA_947311845.1). NCBI lineage: Eukaryota > Viridiplantae > Streptophyta > Magnoliopsida > Poales > Poaceae > Poa > Poa pratensis. The sequence goes on from CAMZMU010000027.1 coordinate 33,307,020, forward strand.
CAATACTTGGGTGGAAAAGCACAAACAGACGATTAAGAAGAAGTACATTAACCAGGGCAGGCAAAAGACCAAAGGAGAAATAATCAGAGAGCACAACTCCTCTTTCTTGAGTTGGTTCAAAGATGAGCTTGTCGCTCCGCCAACGGATGATGCAGAAGGTAGATTGTTATACGACTTGTCACGTGGCCTCGCCCCCAACCTCGCGATATTTCAAGCATATGATATCAACGGGTTCACTTTCTACACAGAGGGAAAGGACAAAACTTCTGACTATCAAAACTCAGGGGTAACGATGCAATCTTACGTCGGTGACAAAAAGTTCAGGTACTACGGAAGGATAGAGGAGATCTGGGAGCTTAACTACTCTGGAGAGAAGGTGCCGATGTTCCGCGTGAGATGGGCTAGGTTATCCACCGTGAAAAAGGAAGACCAATATTTCACCACCATGGTTTTACCCGAAGCCGGCACTTCATCAAGCAACACGAACGTCACCGCACAAAATGAGCCATGGGTATTGGCTAAGCACGTGTCTCAATGCTTCTTCCTAACCGACCCATCAAAGCCAAGCCGTGTAGTCGTGGGGAGAGGCAAAAGAAACATCATTGGAATGGATGGAATCGCGAACGAGGACGACTTCGACCAGTACGGTGACCCTAATATTGAAGATGATGAAGATGATGATAACACGCCATACACATTCAGAAGAAGCAGAACCACGCTACCCACGAGAGGAGGTCGTCCATTCAAAAGAAGAGGTCATAATGTGAGGCTGAATTACGCAACTAACACCAAGAAAGGCAAGAAGAAGGCCAAACGCTAAGAGAAAAGCGCGAGACATGTGTTATTGTATTTAAGATGTTTTGAACAATGATGTGTATGAATATTTATTTATATGCACACAAATATTTTAAACGTATTTTGCTATGCACAACTGTACTTGAAAATACTAAATAATAACAAAAAACAGAATAAAAAACCAAACAGAAAAATTTTAAAAATACCGCTGGCGGACACAGTTCGCCGTCCGCCAGCGGTAACTATATACCGCTGGCGGACGGACACCCGGCCCGTCCGCCGGCGGTAAGTGCGGCCGCCCCCACTTACCGGCCAGGCTCTCTCTCTTTCCCCATTTCCCCCACCCGCCCTCCTCTCTCTCTAACCCTAGCTAGCACTCGTATGTGCCGCGCCGCCGCACCGACATCCGCCCCGCCGCCCCCATTCGCTGTCGCCGTCGACCCCCGCGCCGCGCCGCCCCGCGCCGCCCCCATTCACCCTAACTCGCCGCCTCCCCGCCCGCCACCCCCTACCGCGCCGCCCCAACCATTCCGCCGCCCCACGTGCGCCACCTCCCCGCCGCCCAGCCCGTGCGCCGCCGCCCTACTCGCGCGCTGCTCAGCCCCGCCGTGCCCCGACCACCTGACGCCGGCCTCGGCGTCCTCCTCCACGCCGTCGTGCCCCGACCACCCCACGCCGGCCCCGGTCTACTCATCCACGCTGTCGCCCCTCCTGGTGAGCTCACCCGCCGCCTTCTCCCTTCCCTCCCACCCGTTAACCGCCATGCACAGAAGGTGTTTGGTGAAATGCCACTATTATTTTTGGTCCCTTATTTGTGAAATGTTCTATAGTTTGGTATTGTTAGTGTTGAATATGAAGTATGCATGTGAATATGGTTGCGGATGTGATTCGGTGGTGGTTGTGATGTGATTCGGAAATGCCGATTTTGGTGGTTGTGATGAATATAAAATGTTTGGAGGTACCTTTGAGTCCCTTGAGATTGCCGAAACGTTGATTAGCTTCCGTTCCGGCAAATTCGGGTACTCCATATCTCGTAATTTTAGCAAAGGTCATGCCAAAAAATTCATGAATTTTGGCATGACTATTTCTAAAATTAGGACATATTTGAGTGCCCGCATTTGCCGTGACGGACATTCCGGTAAACTTAGCCTCATGGGTATCTTAGTATTTAATTAAGTGAATTTTCTTGTTACTAAGTTCGACTTTTCTCGTTAGTGTGAACATGGCTGACAACGACGTGGCCGGGGGTTCTCATATAGAAGGCGAGGATCCGATGAAGGCGTTCATCGAGAACGAACTCACAAATACCTTCAAATCCATGTTTCCTACCGTCTGTGAGTTTGTTGGGACTTGGATGAAGGGAGGCCAAGTAGGGCCTCCCCCGATGATCAGTGATACACCTTACAATAAAAAGCTATTCCAATGGTAAATAAAAAGGGTGCTGAGGTTGTTCATTTTTTTTGTTTGTCTTGTCATTTTAATATGGGCTTGATCCATATCGTCCTGGGACAAGAGGTACCCCAGTTGACGCTCTTTATGATACTATTATTACTTACAATGATATTTAACTTGAACTTGATTTGTGTCCCAAGTTGAGTAACACATGGAGTAGGTACTTGTATTCAAGGGTCATGAGACATTCAACCTTTACTTTGTCAAGCACACTACTCATATTTGCTTTCACTTTAAACTTTAATCATTCAAGATGCTATGATAGGGGTAATGAGAGCTTGACACCAAGGATTACTACATTGCAATCATTAACTTAAGTAGAAGAGTTTGGAAGTTAGATGCAACTTATGCATGCTTTACCTCTAATCATATATATCTTTCCAAAGTGTCCACCTTTATATTCAGATTTTCATCAATACTCTATGATCATTGTAGGATGTTCTTACTTATCATTATGCATACATGTGGTCCATATTACTTTCTTTCATGTTACACTTTGTGAATTATCATTGAACATCCTTGCATTGAATACTTGATATCACTTCATAAACTATCTTGCATATTGCTACTCCTTTTAAGAATGAATCATTTGACTCTATGTAGCAATAGTAATCATCTTTGATATCCATTGTTAGTATTAAATTGCAAAGTCCATGTTAGTTTTATCACCTTCATACTCGAGGATGAGTATTGGTTAAGCTTGGGGATGTTGATGCATGAAAAATGCATACATGAACTTTGCACTATATTACTTATATTCCAATCATATTTGCATCATATAAGGGTTATATCAATGTTTTATAATAATTTTTGGGAACATTATATTTATTTCCTATTTTTATGGAATTAACCCTGCGTAGGCAGAAAACCCTATTTCTTTATTTTAATGTTTCAGGGACCCAAACGACGTCCAAATGACCTGCAAATTTATGAGCGTCAATTTTTGGAAGGAAGAAGACTTGGGAGCGAAGGAAGCAAACAAGCGGAGACCCGAGGGCCAAGATAGGTGGGCCCACGCGGCTAGGTACATGGGCCGCATGGGACCCCTCCTTTTGCGCCTCGGAGCTCCGCTATCGTCGATCTTTTCTCCACCGACCTATTCGTGACCTAAAACGCCTATAAAAATAGTCCCCCGACGTTCTCTAGAAGGAGCGCCGCCGAAACACAGAAAAACCGAAATAGAGACCTGAAGCTGCAGATTGGAGGGGGAAAACTCCGGCGGGGCGCTGCCGGCGTGGTCTCCATCTTCTCCAATGACTTCTTCACCGTCTCCATGATGAAGAGGGAGTAGTCCACCTCTGGACTATGGGTTTGTGGAAGTAACTTATGTATATCTCCTCTCTTTGAGCTTCACTAATTAGTACCGCATGAGCTGCTGAACATGATTACGGTCATCTATGTAATACATATGTGGTGGATCTTTTTATGAGTTAATATATGTTTGAGATTGCAAATGTTTTGTTTCAGTTATGAATATAGATGCATATTATGTACCCCATTCTTATTTACTTGTTTTGATCAAACATGTTTATGAGAGCGTGTGTGGGGTGATGTGTGCATTAGTTGGAGTAACGGGGGGGGTGGCTAGTGCGGTGAACGTGAGAGATAGTTCTGCGATCCACTTGGGTATCTTTACCTTACTTTGTTGCCTTACTAGGGATAAGAAAAATACCTTCTACAGGGGTTGTGGTGACCATGCCACTTCTCCGTGACTAGATCTAGCGTGTTCTTATTTTAACTTCATGTCATGATACTTAAAGCTATACTCTGAGTTATCTTAATTACTGAGGTGTTATGATTTAGTTTGCATCTTGGTGGAGTATAAGTGAGACTAATAAATAAAAGGTCTCTATGTTAGGACGTGATGCCCATATAATTAGTAACTTGCCATCAAACTTTTGTGTTGCAATCACATATGTCAACTCTAGTGTCCATTGTCTACCATTTTATTAAAGAGAGAGTGCATTTGTGAAACCATGAACCCCGGTCATTTTTAATCATAAGAAACACCTTTCCAACAACTTTTACCACTTCTACATTTTCTGCCATTTTAAAATCCGAAAATACAAAAACACTTTTACATCTTGCATACATCGTATAAAACCCAAATATATCATTCGACGCGGATTTGGTGTCATGGGTAGTAGCGGAGCATGCACTAAGAGCATATCCACCGGGGCCTCTAAAGGACCCCCAAAGGCCCTTTGGGGGGCCGGACACCAAAAACGCCCACCAGCGGCACCCCCCAAAGACTCGCCCCGAGCGATTTTGTGTCCGGCACCCCCAATAGGGCCTCCAAGTTTGGAGGCCCTCCTAGGGTGCCGGACATCGCCTCGGGCGTGGCCCTGACAGCGCTGGCCCGCCCGTCATACAAACGATGTGCCGCGCCCAATTCCCCTTCCTCTACATTGCCACCCCCGGCGCCAAAATTCGCAATCTTCCCTCCATTTCCCAAACCGTCGCGCCGCCGCCGCGACCTCCTCTCCTTCCGCCACCATGCCACCCAAGCCCGTCGGCCTCTCAAAACGCAAGGGGCGCAAGCCGCCGGCGTCGTCGCAGCCGAAGAAGAAGCCGATTAAGCGGGACCAGCAAGAGCTTTTGTTGCTCGCGGCCATGAGCCAGGCCCAGCTCCGCGCCGTCGCTTCCCTGCTACGGCAACAACGACGAGTCAAGGCGAAGGACAAGACGACTGATCTATCATCGCCGAACGACAACGCCGCCGAGATGTTGATCGCCATGAGCCAAAGCAGCTCTAGCCCAGCAGCATCCGGCGGCGGTTTGTCGGTCGCTGTCTGTCCCGGCCTTCTTCGATGGCACCTCCGCTACCCATCGCAGGCACTGTCGCGGTTTTTCCCCCGAAGAGCCTACCATCGATCTGAACGCTGCGCCGCTGTTCAGCGAATCGCCGGCGTTGCGGCGGACACCTGCGACGAGCCATGACGCGAGTGCTTCCCGCGGCCTTTTCTTCGGCGACCAACTCGGCCATGTGAGTGCTATTTATAATCCTGATCTCCCTTATTTATTGTGTTCCCTGGCCGATTGTTTGTTGGGCGCAGTTATTGCGAGCGGCCGGATGCAAATTGTTGTTTGTGCATTAATTGCCGACGATGCAAATTGTGATTTTTGCTGGGTAGGACGATGGCGCCTCGTTCATGGCTTCAGTCATCGACGACGGTACAACCTACGCCACTAGGGCCTACCCCGCCAGTGCCTACGCCGAGACAGAACAGTTCGGCCAGGGCGATGAAGAGGATGCCGGCCAGGGCCAGGAAGGGGATGCCGGCCAGGGCCAGGAAGGGGAGGTCGAAGAAGAAGAGGATGGTGATGAAGAGGATGGCGTCCCGAAGGCCGGAAACAGAGGCAAGACTTGGTGCGTGACTGAGGATGTCTTGTTGGCCCAGGCGTGGATGAACGTGAGCATGTGCGGCGAGAAGGGCGCCAACCAAAGGAAGAAGGCCTACTGGACACGCATTCAGAAGGACTACACCGAAAGAAGGTCGTATCCTCCTCATGAAGATTTGCCTAACCGCAATGCCAAATCGGTTGAGAGCCGTTGGGACGTCATCTCGGCTCTCACTACCAAGTTTCACCATTGCAATGAGCAAATCTTGCAAAGATACGAGAGTGGCAAGAACGATGCCGACAAGGTTAGCCGATCATCTTAACTTGTAACCCATCATGTTTACATGCATACTTGACTTGGTTTTTGTTTGTGTAGCTCAAGGACACCAAGTACTTGTACCTAGACTTGGAGTCGGATGGCAAGAAGCCATACAAGTTCATGCACGTTTGGGAGGTGGTTAAAGGTTGCCCGAAGTGGAAGAGCCATATAAAATATGATCGCACTGCCGAGGGAGATGAAACAAACCTGCCGGCTGCTGGCGCTGAGCGTCCCGAGATGGGAGTGAAGGCGTGCAAGGTGGCCGCCAGGGCTGGCAAGAAGCCAGGGGCTCGGGTGCCGCAGGCAGCATCCAAGAGTCGGTGAAGCTATACATTGCGGAGGTGGCCACGGCGACTGATGAGAAGAAGAAGCTACAAGCCAAGTCCGACGAGAAGTGGATGCTCTACTTCAAGATGCAGGAGACCAAGCTCAAGAACCAAGAGAAGAAGGAGGAGCGTCTCTTCATGGCCACGAACACGACCGGCATGAGCCCAACCAGAAGAGATACTTCGTGTCCGAACGGAGGCGCATCCAGGCTGAGAAGGTGGCGGCCGAAGCGGCGGAGCTCGAGGGATCCGACGAGGACGGCGAGGAAGAAGTCGAGAGGAGGCCGCCGCGTGATCGGCATGAAGCATTCCGCCAGGGAGGCGCCCTTTTGATGGCCGGCCTTGGAGACTTGTTCTCCAACGCGGTCGATCGTTCCTTGAATTGTACGGAAGGCTCCAACCGGCCGCTGGCACTGCCCACCCTCCCATACCACATGACTGACCAATATTTATGATCTCCAACGGCCAGAGTACAAATTACGATGGTACACGGAATAGTTCTTTTAATTATCTCATAAATACCCAGATGCAGGTTCGAAACGGTGAAATGAAACCAGATCAGGAAAAAGGGGCGAAGCAAATCCAGATCGAAATAAGAGCTTCGACGTTTCACCCACTAGATCCCATTCTCCGTCGAGACCACCCTCACCACAGCGTCCTTCTCTTGTTCTTTTTTTTGCGTTGCGCGTCCTTCCCTTGTTCTTACGGAACCGGGAATCCACGGTGACCGGGCGGCGCCTGCGCGCTGCTGGGAGAAGGTGGATTGCATGGAGGCCAGCGGAGCGGGAGAAGGTAGCACAGGGCCAGTGTCAATCCCCACCCCGACGCCACGATCGTGCGAGCAGAGGAAGCCATGGCGGCATCCCCATCCCTTCCCCGCGGGAGGCACTGTTACGCCCCAGATTGGGAACCGTCGCACCGAGGCCACCACCTGAGGCGCCGCTTAGCCGGAGAATGACACCCGCGGCCCGGCTTCGCTGGCGGGGACTGCGGCCCGCTGATACGTCCAAAACGTATCTACTTTCCCGAACACTTTTGCTGTTGTTTTGCCTCTAATTTGTGTGTTTTGAAGACAACTAACACAGACTAACGCTGTTTTCAGCAGAATTGCCCTGGTGTCTTGTTTTTGTGCAGAAATCCAACTTTCGGGAAAATCCCTAGAAAATATCGCAAAGTTGCTATTTTATCAGAAGACCCACGGAGCCAGAAGGGGAAACGGAGAAGAGCCACGAGGCGCCCTCACCACGTGGCGGCGCGGTGGGCCCTGGGCCACACCACCACATGGTGAGGCCGGCTCGGGTGCCCCTCGCGTCCCCCTCTCGACTACTTATTGCCTCTGACCTAAAAACACCGGGGGTCGACCATATTTTCCAGAAACACCTCCGAGCGCCGCCGCCATCGAAAACCCTATTTCGGGGACCAGAAACTCCGTTCTGGCACTCCGCCGGGACGGGGAATTGGAGGAGATCATCGCCATCATCATCACCGACGCCTCTCCATCGATCATCCATGTTTCCCCCATCCATGTGTGAGTAATTCCCCACTGTAGGTTGAAGGGGATGGTAGGGATTGGATGAGATTGTCCATGTAATAGCTATAAGATCATTAGGGCATGGTGCCTAGTATCCGTTGTTAGTGCTTTATGTCATTGTTTTAACTTGTTATGCTTAATGCTTGTCACTAGGGCCCGAGTGCCATGATTTCAGATCTGAACATGTTATTGTATCACGAGGATAATCATTGTTTTAGATCATATCTGCAAGTTGTTTACACATATTATTGTCCGGAATTCGAGGCCCCGGAGTGACAGAAATTGGACAACCGGAGGGGATGGCTGTGATGTGAGGATCACATGTGTTCACGGAGTGTTAATGCTTTGCTCCGGTACTTTATTAAAAGGAGTACCTTAATTACCAGTAGTTTCCCTTGAGGCCCTGCTGCAACGGGCTGGTAGGACAGAATGTTGTGCAAGTTTCTCATTGCGAGCACGTACGACTATATACGGAACACATGCCTATGGTTACTTAGTACTTGGATGCTTTATCATTATTTATCTGCAAATGCATATATCTTGATTATTATATGAACTATCTTATCCATGCGACACATGTTCATCCATCCCTATGCCTACAGTATTTTAATCCTGATGTTTACCGCAATGACTACTGCTCTCTTTACTTTACTGCTGCTATTGTTTCACTACTGCTACTGCTATAAAACTGTTGATACTGATAATCTGTGTCGAGCAAGTCTATTCACATGTGCAGCTGAACAGACAATTCATCTGTTAAGGCTTACAATATTCTTTGGCTCCCCTTGTGTCGAATCAATAAATTTGGGTTTTACTTCCCTCGAAGACTGTTGCGATCCCCTATACTTGTGGGTCATCAAGACTATTTTCTGGCGCCGTTGCCGGGGAGCATAGCTTTATTTGTAAGTTCACTTGAGAGTAATATTGTTCGCTGAAATTTATTCATCTGGGGAAGACTCGTGATGAGAAGGTCCGCATACTGCCAACACTACAAGGAAAGGTACAACTCTGAGTACCTCTGCTGCTCTTGATTCACCATCTGTGATGAGTCAACTTATTACACCACCACAAGCTACACGCACTGTTACTTCTACTGAATCTGAAAATGCTTCTGATAATTTTGATGATGCTTCTACTGTTCTTGATGAAAGTGGTTCTTTAGGTCCCTTTTTAGATGCTACTATTGCTAGGTCTAAACAAATTGAAAATGCTGAAACACCTAATGGAAGTCCCACTACCCCTGTTGATTCACCTGAGTTGAGGGATTATACTTGTGATGATCTTGATGAAACTTATGTGGAACTTGATGATGATTTTATTGATGAATGTAATGCTACTAGTGGTGCAAGTAATATTAAAAATCTTCTTGCGAAACATGCTGTTAGATATAAACTGGCTCCTGATGCTAAATTTGCCACATCTCCCATAAACATAAAAGATAAGGATTATGACTTCTCTCTTGATTTGTCACATATATCCATTGTTGAGAAAGAACCATTTTGTGGTACTGAAAATGAAAGTGTTGTAGAACACATGAATGAGCTCTCTACTTTGAGTAGTTTGTTTTCTGATGACATAAAGAAACGTAGTTACTTTGTTACTAAATTTTTTCCTTTCTTATTGAAAGATGAAGCTAAAACTTGGTATAATAATTTGTCTCCTAGTTCTATTGATAGTCCTATTGGTTTGCTTAATGCTTTCTTTCAGAAATATTTTCCTGCTAGTGCTCAACATGCTGCCTTGCAGAGACTTTTTAACTTTAAACAGGTTGAAGGAGAGAAAATGCCTGAATCTTGGTCAAGGTTTTGTTCTATGATTAGAGCTCGGCCTGGACATCAATTGGCCAAAAATGAACTTCTTGATATATTCTATAATGGACTAACTGTTGAATCTAGGGCATACCTGGATAGATGTGCTGGTTGTGTTTTCAGGAAAAAGACTCCCGATGAAGCTGAGGAATTAATGGCTAAAATAAGCCAAAATCATGATGATTGGACCTTACCTGAGGTGACCCCAACACCAAAACCAATACCAAAGAAGAGGGGTATGATTGAATTGAATGATGAATCAATGAGGGAAGCTAAGAAGACTCTTAAGGAGAAGGGTATTAAATCTGAAGATGTGAAGAACCTCCTCCTATAGAAGAATTGTGTAAGCCAATTCCCCATTCATCCATAATTGAGGTACACTCTCTCCAACGGTTTGCTGATGGAGATATTCCCTACTCTAAACCTCCTGATCAATGCTTAGATGAATTTGATAATTATGTTGTTAAGCAAGATAACTTTAATATGAGAGTGGAAAATCATTTGATGGAAAATTCTCAAGCCATTAGTAAATTGCATGATATTGTGGAGAGAACCTCCAATGATGTTAAGATGCTTATTAAACATTTTCATATGGTTCAAACTCAAATTGATCAACTCACTAAAGTGCAAAAAGATCTGTTGGTTAATGCCTCTAGGGATAAAAAGAAACATGTTTGTGAAGTAACGACTAGAGGAGGAATTTCCACTCAGGATCCATTATATCCTGAGCGGCATCCTAAAAGAATTGAACAAGATTCTCAACGAGTTAATGAAACTAGTGCTCCTTCTAAGAAAAAGAAGAAGAAACATAAAACTGTTGTAGAATCCTCTAAACCTATTAATGATCCTAATAGTATATCTATTTTTTATGCTGAAACTAAAAGTGGTAATGAACACAACAATGATAATGATAAGAATGATGCTTCTGATAAAGAAGAAATTGAAGAGGAACCTGAAAAGCATACTAAAGGTAAAAAGTATGGTAAGGAAGACTTTATTGCTAAGAAACATGGTAATGAGAGAGAACCTTGGGACCAAAAGAAAATGCCCTTTCCTGCTAAGAAACTCAAATCAAAGGAAGAGGAACACTATAATAAAATTTGTGATTGGATGAAACCTTTGTTCTTGCAAATTCCTTTGACTGATGCTATTAAATTGCCCCTAGTAGGGAAAAGCCTACCGCTGGCGGACGGAATTGGCCTACCGCTGGCGGGCCGGCGCACGCCAGCGATTATTACGCCAGTGGTAAATTTATACCGCTGACGGCGGTCGTCCGCCAGCGGTAAGTTTCGTTACCGCTGGCACAAACTGTGGTCCGCCAGCGTTAGATTATACAGCGCTGGCATGCAGCCGCGGCCGCCAGCGCTAAGCTACCTCGGCCGCCAGCGGTACTTCTGGCTGGTTGGAGTTCTGGGACCGCTGCCCTCTGTGTCCGCCAGCGGTATATTTTCGTGGTATTTTTGTTTTTTCTAAAATAACGTATCCCAGCAGTATATTAAATATAAATACAGTATATTCAGGTACAGCCGACCAAAATGACAATAACATAGAATATTCCACATGCAAAAGCGTTAAAAGTTGTCATACACGAATACATGTCGATAAATTCATACACACGGAAGCTTTCCAAATGAACTAGTGTCATCTAAACCACAATCTTATACAAGAGATTGGCAATAATGATGAGTAAGAAGGGGATGACGATGAAGTTGGACTTCATGCGGTTATTTCTCTCTTCCGCAAGCAGGTGATGCAAGTATCTAGCTTCTGTCTCCGCTTTACTGTTGTAAATGTTGTGGTTGTTCACGATGATGTTGGACTTCATCCGGTTCTTCTTTTCTTACTCAAGTAGATGGTTGGAATACCTAGCTTCCGCCTCGGCTTTAGTCTTGTAGCTTTTGTGGCTATTGCCCTTGAACTCGTTCACTTGCTTTTTACAGTCTTCCCACTCTTCATAGACTCCAGGAACATGACCTTTGTACACCACATACCACTTCCCCATTTCTCTGTACACAAGACACATATAAAAGTATAAGTCAAATAAGAGTTGTAAGAAAAAAGATTTGTGTACATAAGAGAGAAGAAATATTAAAGAAAACAAAAAATTAACTAAGCATGCATGCATCTAACGAGTTGTGTACATAGGACAAAATAAAGATTTGTTCCTCGGTTACCTTTTCTACGGAAACGGTTCACAACCATTTAACGAGTTGAATGGCCTGTGATCACCCGCACGGCTTAAGCGCCTTTCTATATCAGCATTAGATGGTGGTTGAAAGCCGTAGTAGAATTTCCCATCTTCATCTAGGACGTCACACATGATGATTCGCGCGATCATGTTCTGAATGTATCGGAACTCAGCTCTGATAACATAATCAGCGTTGTCCCTTAGTCTATCGACCCATGCGTTGAAATCACGACAAACAAATTGGCCTCGTCATTGATACTTTAAAAACCACCTCATTTGATAGAGGAGGTACCATGACTCCATGCAACTACTTGAATCATGCTTGATGCAGGGAAATACGTTCTATGCGCGAATCTAAACCTTCCATCCTCTGTCTTTCTTGTTAGTAAAATGAGGCCACCCTTCATGGCGTAGCCATTGAGAGCATTATTCAGAACAATCTTGATGTTGGTGTAGTCCCGCTTAGACTCCGCCCTATCTTCATGGTGATCCCCGCTATCGAGATACAAGGCAGCCAAGTGTTCCATGTCCAAGTGGATTAGGGTGTCGTTTTTGTTTCTGCGCAAAAAATCACCATTGTAGACACAACGATGGAAATCTATGGAAGCATGTTATGACAGGTAGGCATGACTTACTCGAGAAAATAAGGCAAGAGAAATGAGCACTTCTTCGAAGCATTGTCGAGGAAGAACTTTTGGAGATAACGCGTCCCGGATTTACTACCCTCAAGGTTGTTCACGAACATTTCTTGCATGTAGTAGGGGTCAACCATCAAGATGTCGGGGGTATCATCCATTTTGATTTGGTGCGCCATTTCGAGCGCAACAAGACGGACTATAGATGGGTGGAGCGGAAGCATATGGAACATTGAGAAGATATCATCAACAATCTCAAAAAGAGAAGGTTTTGCGCCATCTTCCCTGACAAAGCCCAACCCGTCTGGTACCTTTGCAATGAAAAGGGGATATGTTGGATCTGGTTGGTCGAGAAGTTTTGTCTCCACAACAAGAACAACCTCATGTAGTTCTAACACATGTCCTCTCAACTTTTAGACACAATCCGCCGGCAGGATCGATTGACCCAAGTGATGCATCTTATGCCAGTTCTTCATGGGTATCCTGTCCACAAACCGAGAATCAGTCCCCTTCTCCGGTCGTTTGGCGAAGTCCTCCATTTTTTGTTTCTTGTATCTTTTTTGTGCCTTCTTAGGCTTGTTCACCGGCGCATCTTCTGGCATCTCTTGATTTGGCAAGATAGGCACCAAATTGGTGATAGAGTCGCTGCACCCGTAGCCGATCATGGGGGGAGGCCCTACTTGGCCTCCCTTCATCCAAGTCCCAAGAAACTCACAGACGGTAGGAAACATGGATTTGAAAGTATTTGTGAGTTCGTTCTCGATGAACGCCTTCATCGGATCCTCGCCTTCTGTATGAGAACCCCCCCGCCTCGTCGTTGTCGGCCATGTTCACACTAACGAGAAACGTCGAACTTAGTATAACAAGAAAATTCACTTAATTATGTTCGTCACGGCAAATGCGGGCACTCAAATATGTCCTAATTTAGAAATAGTCATGCCAAAATTCAAGATTTTTTTTGGCATGACCTTTGCTAAAATTAGGAGATATGGAGTACCCGAATTTGCCGAACGGAAGCTAATCAACGTCCCGGCAATCTCAAGGGACTCAAGGGTACCTACAAATATTTTATATTCATCACAAATATCGATTGCATTCCGACATCATAACCACCACCACAATTACATCACATCACAACCATCACATTCATCAAAAAGGTTTAGGTATTTTACCAAACAACTTGTGTGCGGTGGTGGAGCTCGGCTTGGGGAGGAGGTCCGGGTGCAGCTCATCGGCGGCGGTGCGGAGGCGCTCGGGGCGAGGGGGCTTGTAGGGGTGCGGGGTTGGAGTAGCACGGTGCAGCGCGGCAGCGCGGGGCGGGGCGGCGGTCCGGGGGCGGGTAGGAGCCAGGTAGGGGTCGTAGGTGGACATGGGTGGGGGGGCGGCGCGGGGCGACACGGCAGGGGTGGTACGGGGGCGGCGCGGCAGGGGTGGCGGCGCGACGGACGTGGGTGGATGCGGTGGCGCGGGGCGATGCGGCAGGGGCGGTGTCGCGGGGCGGCGCGGCAGGGGGTGGCGGCGCGATGTGGGTGCGGGTGGATCGAGAGGTTGGGGGCGGCGCGGCAGCGGATCTGGATCGAGTAGGCTGGGGCGGGTGCCCTAAGTGGGGGGGGGCACATTACCGCTGGTGGACGGGCCTGGTGTCCGCCAGCGTTATATTTGTACCGCTGGCGGACGGCGAGCTTTGTACGCCAACGGTATTTTTAAAATTTTCTGTTTTGTTTTTTTATTCTGTTTTTTGTTTTATTTAGTATTTTCAAGTACAGTTATGCATAGCAAAAAAGTTGTGTGCATATAAATAAATATGCTACACATCATTGTTCAAAAAATTAATTAAATTACAATTTTTACAATAACACACATGTGTCTCGCGCTTTTCTCTTAGCGTTTGGCCTTCTTCTTGCCTTTCTTGGTCTTAATTGCATAATTCAGCCCCACATTATGACCTCTTCTTAAGAATGGAAGACCTCCTCTCGTGGTAGCGTGGTTCTGCTTCTTCTTGATGTGTATGGCGTGTTATCATCATCTTCAATATTTGGTCACCGTACTGGTCGAAGTCGTCCTCGTTCGTGATTCCATCCATTCCAATGATGTTTCTTTTGCCTCTCCTCACGACTACACGGCTAGGCTTTGACGGGTCGGTTATGAAGAAGCATGAGACACGTGCTTAGCCAATACCCATGGCTCATTTTGTGCGGTGACGTTCGTGTGCTTGATGAAGTGCCGGCTTCGGTAAAACCATGGTGGTGAAGTATTGGTCTTCCTTTTTCACGGTGGATAACCTAGCCCATCTGACACGGAACATCGGCACCTTCTCTCCAGAGTAGTTAAGCTCCCAGATGTCCTCTATCCTTCCGTAGTACCTGAACTTTTTGTCACCGTAAGATAGCATTGTTACCCCTGAATTTTGATAGTCAGAAGTTTTGTCCTTTGCCTCTGTGTAGAAAGTGAACCCGTTGATATCATATGCTTGAAATGTCGCGAGGTTGGGGGCGGGGCCACGTGACAAGTCGTATAACAATCTACCTTCTGCATAATCCGTTGGCGGAGCGACAAGCTCATCTTTGAACCAACTCAAGAAAGAGGAGTTGTGCTCTCTGATTATTTCTCCTTCGGTCCTTTGCCTGCCCTGGCCAATGTACTTCTGCTTAATCGTCAGTTTGTGCTTTTCCACCCAAGTATCGACCATTTGAATTTTGCCCTGTTAAAGTCGGCCATTCGACTGAAGCCCACATGTAAGTCTCGCGCGCCATTTCTGTGACCTGACCCACCTAACTTGCCAAAGTGCTTGTTAGGGGGCAAACCAACAGGGTTATCAATTATCTCCAGATGATTCGTGCAGAAAGAGATGCACTCTTCAGTGAGAAAGCCTTGAACGATGCTTCCATCCGGACGGGCCCTGTTACGAACAAATCCTTTTATGACCCCATTCATCCTTTCGAACGCCATCATGTTGTGGAGAAACAACGGTCCGAGATGAATGATATCATCCACGATGTGGACCAACAATGCACGCAAATATCGAAGAATGCGGGCGGGAAGTACATCTCAAGCTCGCATAGTATCACAACAATCTCTTCCTGCAGCGTTGAGAGTCTCTTTGCGGTGATTGACTTTCGAGAGATCACGTCAAAGAAGTTACAGAGTCCAAAAAGGGTCTCACGGACGTGCTTGTCCATTATCCCTCGGATCGCAACTGGGAATATCTGTGTCATCATCACGTGACAATCATGAGACTTCATACCGCTGAAATTCTTTTTCTGCCAGTCTAAGAATCTGCTTATCAGCCCAGTAACCCAAAGGCACTTTGACTCCTAGAAGGCACTTCATCAATTGTTCGACCTCCTTTGGACTAAGAGTGAAGCAAGAGGGGGGACAGTAATAGTCATTCTTCTTAACCCTTTTGGCATTGTGACCGTCCGTCTCCTCATCCAACTGGTCGTCTACCACATTTTTGTGCTGCGCATGAAGCTCTTCCCTGATGTCCATATGTTTAAGGTCAATCTTGCTTTTGGCCCATCTTTGGTCCTGTCCGCCATGTGGAGCACAGTGCCAAACATACTCTCGAACACATTCTTCGTGACATGCATTAGATCAAGGCAATTTGGCGTAGTGTAGATGGGCCAGTATGGCAAGTCCCAAAACAAAGACCTCGTCTTCCAAACACCATGGAGCGGTTTTGGCGCCTTTCGCTTCTTTCCCGGCTCAGGGCACTCTTCCATTCATTCAACAACTCGTAAATGTCATCGCCGCTCTTCTTAAGTGGAGGTTCTCGGAGCTCATCTTCACTGTTGAAAAGGTCTCCACGCCATCTCCATGGGTCTTCATCATCTAGCCACCTTCGATGGCCTATGTAGACGGTTTTCGAAGAACCGTCTTTCTTCAGCTGGTGGATTGTCGGATCATCCATGCACCTGACACATCCGAAAATCCGTGGCACACCTGGCCGGCAACGTATGCGTAGCCGGGCAAATCGTGCACTGTACACAGCAAGGCAGCTCTCATAGGGAAATAATCTTCTGCGACGGTGTCCCAAGTGGGAACCCCTTGGGACGCCCATAACGTGTCTAGCTCATCTTTCAGTAGCTTCAGATATAGATTGATGTCGCTGCCAGGTTGTTTCGGCCCTTGAATTAGCATGCTCATGTGTATGTACTTCCTTTTCATACACAACCAGGGAGGTAGGTTGTATATCCATACAAACACGGGCCACGTGTGTGTGTACTGCTCTGGTTGCCAAACGGATTGACACCCAATCTGATATTCCTTGGCTCGTCTCCAAAGTCTGCATCGTGAGCGTCTAATGCTTTCCACTGGCTTGCATCTGAAGGGTGTGTCAGAATTATCTTTTCACTCCGTTCTGAATCTTTCACCACTGCCGCCCTTCTTTCCGCGTGCCAACGCATAAGCTTTGCTTCCTTACGGTCTGCGAAATATCGCTGCAGACGAGGAATGAGCGGAAAGTACCAACAACTTTCTTCCCGGTCTTGTATCGATCGGCATTGCACACTGGACATTTGGTCATTCCCTCGTCCTCTTTAAATATGTAGCAATCGAAGATGCACACATGGTACCTCTCGTGCGGTAAATCAAAGGGGCACACGACTTTCTTGGCTTCGTCACAACTTTTAGGACACGTGTTGCCCTTCGGAAGGATACCGTGCAAGTATTCCAGGTTAGCGTCGACGCTTATATCGCTCAATTTGTGTCTTGTCTTCATCTGAAGAAAATCAAGCGATACTTTCAAGCGGGAATCTTCTGGGTCGCAGCCTGGATACAACGGAGTATTTGAATCTTTCTCCAATTGCGCCAGCTTAGATTCCCTGTTAGCCGTCTTCTGAAGAAACAATTCTGTTAGAAGAGGGTCCCACGACTGAAGTTAGCGGTGTCCGTGTGTCCTCCTCTTCTGGTACCACATGATCATCATCATCTTCTTCTACTTCATCATGTTGCACGGGATCCGGATCAGGCTCTTCGTCTTCTGCCCCTCGTCGTTATTGTCTTGCAACCCTTGATCCTGATTATTTCCTTCCGGCGCACCATCATTTCCATCATGTTCATCGTCATCTGTTAACCAACGAGTGTGGCCATCCATGAAACCACGGAGCAGGTGTTCCAGCAAAGTTCCGGTAAATGGACTGATGTCGACCTCGAGTTTGCATGCGCGACACGGACACTGTATATCTTTGCGTTTATTCTGCAGCATGTCTTCGTCGCGTGTCTCAAGTATGTATTCACGACACGTTCACTCATAATAACCATTATCACCTGCACGTTGTATAATCAAGACAATAATTAAGCACCATTTAATATTTTATCGGGTTTCACGAAAAAATTCGCCATGACCTTCCTACAAATAGGACCCAAGGAGAGTGCCAAAAGTTGCCGAAACGGAAAATGAATCAACATTCCGGCATGGTATTGGCACCCTCATTAAATTTCACACATCACAACACAAATTTATTCATCACAACTCAATTTCACACATTCCAAGCCATTTTTCATCCAGCATTTTTGCATGGTTACGGCGGGCGCATTTATCCGACCAAATTAATTTTAAGAATTTGCTTTTACGATAAAAGATCACCTTAATAAGTTAAAACACACGTCAAAATAATCACGGAAGTCGATCGAAGATGAAATCCAGATCTTGTGAGATATGAGTGACTTGAGTAGATTTCTTTTGGTCAAAGTAGGATGTGGGAGAGAGATCTAGTGGGATCTATCAACTAAATCACTTTTTGTTGGCTAAAAATGATTAATTTCATGGGGGAAAGGAGCCTCAAATGGGGAAAACTCGAGCTAAGAGAGAGAGAGAGAGTGAAGTGCAATAAGTGAGCAAGAGGTGGTAGGTGCGGCCGCACTTATGTCACTTTCCCAGGTAACCGCTGGCGGACGATTTAGTGTGCCCGCCAGCGGTACGCAACTGACCGCTGGCGGATGATTTAGTCCGCCCGCCAGCGGTACTGGCCCCTTTTTTCCCGCTGAGCTCAGCCGATGCAACTACCGCTGGCGGGCACCATAGAGCGTCCGCCAGCGGTAGTTTGCCCCGGTCCCTCCCAAATTTCTGCTCCTACCGCTGGCGGGCAGAGTGGGCGTCCGCTAACGGTACGTCCAGAACCAGTGGCGGACTCGAAAAACCGCCCGCTAGCGGTCGCAGCGCTGGCGGACGAAAACGGCGTCCGCCAGCGGAATGCTGGTGGCTATAAGCCTTTTCCTACTAGTGGCGTCCTTATTCAAAGTATATGAAAGATATTGTTTCTAACAAGAGGAAAATTCCCAATGAGGAAATTTTTACTATGCTTGCTAATTATTCTTTCAATGGCAAGGTTCCAAAGAAGTTTGGAGATCCAGGTATACCAACCATTCCCTGTTCCATCAAAAATAATTATGTTAGAACTGCTCTATGTGATTTGGGAGCAGGAGTTAGTGTTATGCCTTTCTCTCTTTATAAGAGACTCTACCTTGATAAGCTGATACCTACTGATATATCTTTGCAAATGGCCGATAAATCTACTGCTGTTCATGTTGGCATTTGTGAGGATGTCCCTGTTCAAGTGGCTAATAATTGTTTATTTTAACTGATTTTGTTATGCTTGAAATGCCTGAAGATGATAATATGTCTATTATTCTTGGGAGAGCTTTTCTAAATACTGCAGGTGCTGTTATTGATTGCAATAAAGGAAAAGTAACTTTTAATGTGAATGAAAAAGAGCACACTGTTTATTTCCCCATGAAAGTGGACAAGGTTTATGGAGTTAATACCATCTCTAATTTTAGAACTATCAAAGTGGGAAGTATTGATTGTCCTATATATGATCATCAGGAAGTATATCAAAACATTATGATTGGATCCATATCAATACAATTCAAGGTAACATGATTGTCTCATGATGTTTAATTCATTTGTATCATATAAAATATATTTGGTGACAAAAATTGATCAACCTTGTTAACAAATACACTTTATACACATGAAGGTTCTAAACAATATTGTATCCCTCACCCTTGTTTTACCTACTGCAATGTTGCTTAGTTTGAAAAAATTTAGCTGAGTTTGATTTTGAAAATCATTTTTCTGCCTGAATTTTATTGTCTTAAGCACCAGAAATTGTCCAAATTGAAAGTTTTCAAAAATTTGAAAAATTATACCACTGGTCCTATTTTTGGAAGAGCAACGTGGGAGTGCCTGGTGCTGACCAGGGGGCCCACCATGCCACCTCACCACATGGTGGCGCGGCAGGCTTCTGGCCGCGCCGTGGCATGGTGAGGTCCCCACCTGGCCCTCCACTCACTCAGCCACCTACCACTCATTCCTCTTTCACGACTAAACACTTTTCCCTGTTCAAACCCGAGTTCTTGTTGTTCTTCCTCGCGATTTTCGATCTCCTTGCTCAGCCCATCTTTGCTGCTGAGATTTGGGGCATTTGTTCTCCGGTATGTGACTCCTCCGAGTATCCAAGTAGAATTTTGTTTAGTGGAGTATTTCTTGAGTATTTTGCTACTGTAGGTGACATGTTAAGTGAGTTTGCATGCTTGTTCTAAGTTAGAATAATTAGTTTTGATGCATGTTTAATCCTCTAGCAAGTCCTATAGTAGTTTCCTTCATTTAGTTGTCTCAAAATCGATTTTTATAGTGTTTGCCAAAAATTTCAGAAAATGGAGAGAATGTGCATCAACTCAACCAACATGAATTGGTGGTGCCTGAAGTCATGAGAATCCATCGTGAAGAGGGAGTGTTCCCCTCCATCTATCCATGCTCAGAATTCATGAGAAGTTGTTCAAACTCTAATCTCTAATGCAGGATTGGTTGATTTTGTTGTTGGTGAACCTTACCAATATGCAAAGCTAACTTTGTCTGTGGTGCAGGATTTCAGTTTCGATTGGTCTTCACCTAACCCCATGGTTCGCTACATAATTTACAATAAAACTGTCAACTTGCCCTTTGATGATTTTTGTGCAGCCATTAGGGTGCCCCAATGGGGATCGCGAGAGAAGATAAAGGGCAGCCCAAACCATTGATGGACTTGTACAAGGCTATCTGCCAAGGAAGAAGTTTCTTAGATGAGAATGGTAAAATTCGAAGTATTCAACTACCATCTATTCGATATTTTGCCTATTTCGTTTCAAAGTGTGTTCTTGCTAGGAAGTGTGCATGTAAATTATCTGTTCATGATTTGGTTTTCCTAGCAGCAGCTTTGCAACAAGATAGGAGCTATAATTTGGGTGCTTTGATAGCTTTCCGTCTTGCTACTAACCGCGAGAAAGGGGGATTTTGTGGAGGTCTCATTGCTTCTCGTTTGTTAGCTATGCATGGTGTAGTACCTCACCCTCTTGATGTTCAGCTCCCCATAGAGAAACTTGATATTGCTTCCATGATAAAACACAACTTTGTTTCTAATTGGTCTGATTTGAATAGCCTATCTTATGAGATAACCTTTTTCAAGAAAGTGGTTTGGAAAGTAGTTAAATCCGACCGAATAGTCGGTTTGCCTGCGCCTCTTTTGTTTAACCTTGATTCCAGGACTAGTTGGTCACTCTCTGAGGGTGAATTCGATGCATACATGGAGCAACATGGCCATCATGCAGAGGATGATGGAGAGTGGGCTGAAGATGACTTCGCCCAGTCCTCTGACACAGCTGGTTACTCACACCCACACCCTGGGTACGCTGGGCCTTCTGCTTCCTCTTCTTCAGTGGAGCCAGAGTATGAGCACGCCAGGTATGATCCACCAGCCTGGAGTTCCTACCCACGATGGGATTGATCTCCACTTAGGCCAAAAGCCTAAGCTTGGGGGAGGTATACCGACATCTCACTCATTTATATATCATGTTCTGTCGGTACTTTGTATATCCATGTTTCGATTTTCTTTCTTTTTTTGTTTCTTGTTTTTGCTTTTGCTTTCCAAAACACAAAAAGACCAAAAATATTTCTGTTGTTTCTCTTTATTTGTTTCTTTAAGTCTCTAGTATTAGTTTGCTTAGTTGTTTAAATTCGGTTTCTTATTCAAAAATCCAAAAATATTTTGCTTTATTGCTTGCTTCTTTTTGCTCTTGTTTTAAATTCGAAAAACCCAAAAATATTTGTTGTTCTTTTTCGGTTTTGTATAGTTTGCTGCAGAGTTCGACAGCCTTCCGTGACTCCAGTGGAGCTTGGTTATCATTTCATATCATTCAAGCCACACAAGTGAAAAGCAATAATGACGATTTACGACGATTCGAGTTGGGGTGAGAGGCTGGTATGAACTCTATTTGTTTTCATTTTTGTACATATACTCATCCATGTGAGCATGCTTAGTTGGTTCATGTGAGGTATATGTTATTTAGTGGATGCTTAGTAGTTCATGTTCTCTTATGATCAGTTCCAATTTATTAATAGTGGGTAGCATGTTATATTGATGTTTGCTTGCATTGTTCTATTCATAAAAGGGTATGACACTGTGGTATCCTCCTCTGAATGATTCATTTGAATTGACTTGGCACATGCTCACGCATGCATATGACTGAAAAACAAAAAGTCAATTAAGCCTTGATGATTTATTTTGCCTCAGAGTTCTTGTATCACTTTTATGCCTCCGTTAATTTTGTTTTGTCGCAAGCATGATTATGACGGTTATTGCTCTCTTGATTGTCGCTTCCCAGTCTATTGCTAGCCTCCACTTGTACTGAGCGGGAATGCTGCTCGTGCTTCCAAATCCTGAAAACCAAGTTATCCCAAAGAGTCCACTATAAATTCCTATGCATGGCATTTCAAACCATTCAAGTAAATTTTCATGTGCTACCTTTAAAACCTTCAAATTACTTCTCATTTTGTGACACTGTTTTTAGCTCATGAGGAAGTAGTAGTTGGGTTTGTTATCTTCCATACTAAATTAAGTACCCCGACTTGCATGCTTCATCTGCTTGTCACTAATTTTGCAAAGAGCTGGTTAGACCATTATAACATCAAAAAGCTAAAAACAAATAAAATAGACACTCCTCCATGGTATGTGATTGTTGGAAGGCACCCGAGGATTCGGTTAGCCATGGCTTGTGTAAGCAAAGGTTGGGAGGAGTGTCAAACTATCTATAAAGTGCATGCTATAAGTGCTTAATATCAACATCTCGGAACCGCTCTCAACTTGTTTAGTATGGAAGATAACAGAAACTCTATTGCCATTCGTTGACAGGAACAACCACCTCCCAAAACAATTTTACTTCTGTTTTAAAAATAAAAAGCTCTAGCACATGTTAATCCCTGCTTCCCTCTGCGAAGGGCTATCTTTTACTTTTATGCTGAGTCACCATCCTTTCTTTGAGCACCTTCTCGAGAGCATAGTTGTCATTCTTAGTGTAATGTGCTTGTCCCAGAATGCGGTTAACTGTGGTATAACTTTGATGCTTTTATCTTTGATATCTTTACTTCTAGTCTTCCCTTGAACTTCAGAGGTGCCTGGGCATTTATATTTTGCTGTACAAATACGGGCAAGCGAGATACCACCTTATCATATCTTATTATGAGCATTGCAATCTTGCAGATAGATATGTTTCATGTTGTTTGTTATTAGTATGTTGGCATCTTTTCATGGTTTACATGGCTATTAGGTGACAATATTTGCATACATCTTATATTGAATTGCCTAAGCACTTGTCCATATAGTGAGAATATATACATCATATGAAGCAAATGTGTTCGTGAAAGTTTCTTTTATCGCACTCAGTTGTTAACTGAATTGCTTGAGGACAAGCAATAAGCTAAGCTTGGGGGAGTTGATACGTCCAAAACGTATCTACTTTCCCGAACACTTTTGCTGTTGTTTTGCCTCTAATTTGTGTGTTTTGAATACAACTAACATGGACTAATGATGTTTTCAGCAGAATTGCCCTGGTGTCTTGTTTTTGTGCAGAAATCCAACTTTCGGGAAAATCCCCAGAAAATATCGCAAAGTTCCTATTTTATCAGAAGACCCACGGAGCCAGAAGGGGAAACAGAGAAGAACCACGAGACGCCCTCACCACGTGGCGGCGCGGTGGGCCCTGGGCCGCGCCACCACATGGTGAGGCCGGCTCGGGTGCCCCCTCGCATCCCCCTCTCGACTACTATTGCCTCTGACCTAAAAATGCCGGGGGTCGACCATATTTTCCAGAAACACCTCCGAGCGCCGCCGCCATCGAAAAACCTATTTCGGGGACCAGAAACTCCATTCTGGCACTCCGCCGGGATGGGGAATTGGAGGAGATCATCGCCATCATCATCACCGACGCCTCTCCATCGACCATCCATGTTTCCCCCATCCATGTGTGAGTAATTCCCCGCTGTAGGCTGAAGGGGTGGTAGGGATTTGATGAGATTGTCCATGTAATAGCTATAAGATCATTAGGGCATGGTGCCTAGTATCCGTTGTTAGTACTTTATGTCATTGTTGCAACTTGTTATGCTTAATGCTTGTCACTAGGGCCCGAGTTCCATGATTTCAGATCTGAACATGTTATTGTATCATGAGGATAATCATTGTTTTAGATCATATCTGCAAGTTGTTTACACATATTATTGTCCAGAACCCGAGGCCTCGAAGTGACAGAAATTGGGACAACCGGAGGGGATGGCTGTGATGTGAGGATCACATGTGTTCACGGAGTGTTAATGCTTTGCTCCGGTACTTTATTAAAAGGAGTACCTTAATTACCAGTAGTTTCCCTTGAGGCCCCGCTACAACGGGCTGGTAGGACAGAAGATGTTGTGCAAGTTTCTCATTGCGAGCACGTACGACTATATACGGAACACATGCCTATGGTTACTTAGTAGTTGGATGCTTTATCATTATTTATCTGCAAATGCCTATGTCTTGATTATTATATGAACTATCTTATCCATGCAACACCCGTTCATCCATCCCTATGCCTACAGTATTTTAATTCTGCTGTTTACCACAATCACTACTGCTGTCTTTACTTTACTGCTGCTATTATTTCACTACTGCTACTGCTATAAAAACTGTTGCTACTGATAATCTGTGTCGAGCAAGTCTACTCACAGGTGCAGCTGAACTGACAATTCATCTGTTAAGGCTTACAAATATTCTTTGGCTCCCTTGTGTCGAATCAATAAATTTGGGTTTTACTTCCCTCGAAGACTGTTGTGATCCCCTATACTTGTGGGTCATCACCCGCCGCCGCAATCTTGGGGACCGACGACTCTGTCGCCATGAGGTAGCACGAGGGTCGCCGGAGCGAGGCCGCACTGGTCTTCCTTTCCAGGACCTCTTCTGGATCAATCACGCCTCCGATGCGGGTCGTGGTCATCACGGACATGGTGTTGCGGGAGCTCAGCTCCTGTTCCGGCTCGCCGCATCCCGCACGGTCGGCAGCCGCTAGTGGGGGAGAAGCGATGGCGGCGGAGTGTTGCTAGGCACGGGCCCAGATCCGGCTAGGAAAGCCCCACGGCGGGCGACGGACCTGGATGGCGCCAAGGAGCTCCGGCGCGATGGCGGCCGTTAGCAACTTTTGGTCGCCAGGGCTGGAAACTCGGGGGAGGACCTGGGCGTTGGGCCGCCAGCGCGTTTGAAAATATTGAGGTTGGGATGGTGGTGGTCTGGTGGAAGAAATCGGGCATTGGGGTCATGGGGTGGTGCGGGACGTCTGCAGGTGGTGGTGGGTTCAGTGGAAGGTGAGTTCGGGAAGAGCAAATCATTGGTAACGGCGTTAACGGTTAATCTAGGGTGGAAAATACTCTATAGGGTGATCCGATGGCTGGATGGTGGTGAGCCGCTACGCACCATGACACCCCACTATTTCCCATATATCATTTATCATTGTTATCACACACAGCGGCAAATTTCCCGCCCACCCAATTTTACACGAAATGACATTAATACCCACAGAATGTCTATCGCCAACCACACAACCAAGGGTACTTTCGTAATTCTAGAAGACTACTTTATAAACACCCCGCCCCCGTGCTCGCGAACCCTAGCCGCCAGCCCCCGAAGCCCTTCTCTCTCTCACCCCGCCGCCACCCTTGGCGTAGCGATTTCTCCCCACCCTAATGGCCAAATTCCCCCCTCCTCCAATCGTGCCGCTGCCTCTTCCACTGCCGGCCACCGCAGTCCCTCCGCCGGACTCTCTTTCCCCGCCCCCGGCCCCTCCACATAGATTTCTCCACCACCATGGACGACATCGAGAAGCCATCCTGCTGGCCTTCGACTTCCCGGCGGCGACCCTATTTTTCTATCCCACCCCCTCCCTGCCCACTCCTTCCTATCCCCCTCCCACGAACCCACACATACCAAAGTGCATGATTAGGGTTCGGCCAGATCCCGATCTGGCACACACGGGAGATCCTGATCGGATTGGTGGATTGATTAGGGTTCGAGATCGGATCTGACGTGCATGTTTAGGGTTCGGTCAGACGAGCGCCCCGGCCAACAACCCCATCGGCAGCCCGACCCCCGGCTTCGGGGCGCAGACCTCGCCCTTCGGCGCCACCTCCTCCGCCGGCGGCTTTGGCCAGCCATCCGCTCCAGCGTTCGGGGCGATGTCCACCACGGCGTTTGGCGCCTCGTCGGCTGGCTGCTTTGGCCAGCCAGCCACGCCGGCGTTCGGCACCCCGTCGTCCTCTCCGTTCGGGAGCTCCACGCCAGCCTTCGGTACTGCATCGTCAACCCCTGCGTTCGGCGCCACGTCCTCCAGCTTTGGCAGTGGTTTGTGATCTGCTTGCAATCTCAGCCTTTGTCTTTTTCTCCACTTTCATGCAGCATCTAATACATTGTTGTATCTTTAATTGCCATGCTTACATGAGTATTTAGCTCATTACTTGTTACTTCTCAAGGATAGGGCTGCATGTATATTATGTATCATGTACACTACTAGTTGGTGTCCAAATTCAACTTGTTCTAGTAGATTTTTGGTTCCTTTCCGTCCAAATGGAGTCCTAGTTGTGTATGTATACATGTATATATACTGCTGCTAATTCTGGAAGTTATTTATACTACTGGTAATTTAAGTCTTGAGAGAACCTAGCTCTATTTTTGCAAATGCTATGTTTTCTTTAGCTATGCGATGCCTCATACTTGCATTTTAAACTTCTGTTTGATGTAAATTTTAGTCTCACTTCTCTGATGCCTCTGGTTGATGCAGCTTCACATGAGTATTGATGAGGACATGGTCTCCTTTTTGACTCGCCCATGTATCGGATGGTGCTTTCCTACATTGTTAACGCTGAGCTGCAATTCAGGTGAGCTCGCCAGCTCTGTCTCCTCAAGGATATGAATACAGCTAAATCTTGAGCACTCCTAGATAATACTTCTTTGTTCTTATTTAACTAACGTCTGAGAATTCCCTTAACTGTAGTTAACAAATGAATCTTGAGCACTCCTAGATAAATCTTGAGCATGTTATATGATCAATTTGTAGTTATCTATTGATAAATGTATATGGAGTACATGGCAGTATGTGGCTGTGTTTATTTGCAATATCTTGTGATCCCAGCGAGTCAATTTGCTTCTTAGGTAATGTATGCTGCTCCTCTGTGTTGAACCTTGTAGTAGTTGCAGCAGGAGGAGGAGACTTGTGATAGCTTAGCATATCAGCCTAGTGGTGCTGTTCTTGTACTTCCTGTGTTAGTTGTGCTGCTGTTCTCCTATGATACTATTACATGGCTTGAGAATGACTTGCTTGTAAAAAAATCTGCCTGTCCAGCGCCCAACTAATTTAAGAATGAGAAGTATATGCTTTTTTTTCTTTTTTGCTATCATGTCCCGCTGTTTATTGTAACACCCCAAAAATTTAGACCGAAGTTTTTTTTAATTATTTTTGGACGCCGGAAAAACTTTCTCGGTTTCTACAAATTTTCTTCGAACCCGTTGGTCTTTGATTTGACGTTGGTTTCGCTCTCTTAGAAAATTCCCCCACAATCCCCGATCTTCGTCGACCTCCACCATAAATTCCATGACATTGTTTTATCTGTTAAACCGTTGGTTCCAAAATCCTTCCGGTCTATCCCACTAAAGTCTCCCCCGCAACTTTAGCTTGGAATAAATTCCACCAAGCTACCATATGCTTCCCTCATACGTGTAGATCACTCCCATGGAAAAATATCTCTTAGTCCCACACAATATTCCAGAGTTAAATCCTATTTCCTATTATGTCGTTTTCGATCCAGAAATTATCCAGACACCTTCCACTCATCCAAAAATTCTACAAAAATCCAGAGATGATCCCTAGGTAGCCTGTACCCATATGTGAAAATATCCCATACCTTGTTGAGAAAATATTGGACCTTTTCCCTGTTTCTATTTCTGCTCAAAATTTCAATAATTTTGGGAAGCATATAAAAGCCTTTCCCCTTTTCATGAAAACTCCCAAAATAGGTGCACATGACCAGCCCCTATCTCAGGGATTTCTTTTGGCTCAAGCCCATTTACCTTAGAACCCCTAAACCTGTTTTTGCTTTTTGGCCGGTATCGTTTTTCAAAAAATTTACACAGACGAAGTTTCGAATTTGCAAAAACTTTAGTCACCAAAGTTGTAGGGTTTTGTTTTTTGGCATGCAGCGTGAAAACCCCATCGCGTTTGGACCCCCGAGTCATCGGGAACGCGCCGATGTCGCCCGTGTCGCGCCCTGGACGCGCGCTTTGAATAAACCCTAATCTCCGTTACTGCTGTGGGTGCCTAATCCGCATGCTGCAGTGCACCTCGTGCCTCCCCTGTGCACCCAGCTCCCCCCCCCCCTTATCCCTTCCACCGACACTATAGTGCCATGGAAGATAAATGGTGAGAGCTTCCCGTGCTTTTCCCCTCCCCTGCATTTAAGCAGACCCCGAGACCTCCCTGGAAGCACAGCTCGCTCACCTCACTTCCCTCTCTTCCCTCGTTGCTAGCTACCCCATCCCCAGCTTCGGATCATCCAAAAATCCACCAGCACCCGAAGCCCAATCCCAGACCACCATGGCCGAAGCTCCGCCAAGCCGTGTGCGTCACGGCCGAGCTTCGCCGCACCCCTAGCCTCTCCCCTTGCCGCGGTTCGCCACCGCCATCCCATCCCCCCCCTCGGTTTGTCTTATAAGCAGCAGAGGCGGGAGATCGAAGCGTGGCCGCCATGGCCGAAGCTTGGAGGTCGACGCGATGCCTCCCGTGCTCCTCCGTGTCCTGGAGGCCCAGCCTTGGTCGTGGTGTAGCGCGGCGGCCTCGTCTCGGTCATCAGCAAGCGGCGCCGGAGGGAGAGCGGCGACAGAGGCGGCGTCCCGAGGCCTCGCTTCCGTCCAGGAGTCGCCGGCGGCGCGCTTGCGGTGCACGCTCCCATGAAGGCGCTCCGGGGCTCCCCCCGTGCCGTGGACAACCCCGTCGGAGGCGGCGCAACGGGGCGGCCCTCCCCGCGTCACGGCGGCCGGCGGCACGCACAAGGGAGGCAGCGGCAGGCGGCGACCGCGCCGGCCCGAGCCGCGTGAGTTCTTCCGAGCGTGGTCAACACGGGAAGAAGAAAGGAGATAGAGTAAAAGAAAAGAAGAAAGAAAAGAAAGGGAAGAAGAGGGCAGTCGCCGACATGTGGGCTCGGCCGCCACGTCAGCCAGTGGTGGCGCAACCGGAGCTTTCCGTCTTCCCTCTGGAAGACGCCTTTCGGAGAGTGCGCTACCAGCCCAGCCCAGGCAGGCCGCAGCCCAGCAGCGCAGCATACTGGTAGGCCCAACTGCGGCCCAGTCGCGCGAAGGAGCAGCCCGTGCAGTTTTTTTCCGCGCGGTCTGTTTTCTTTTTCTGGTGAGCGGCAGATAGCTATTCTTCGCACGTCAATATTTCTCGAGCCGTAGCTCCGTTTGGAGCGAATCAAATTTGTAAATTCTTAGTTTGAAAAGCTCTGTCCAGTAGTATAGTTGTTACATCTTTGTAAAATACTTGTATGACCAGCATCGTGTGTGCATGCCTAGGGTTTTTCCGAAGTACCGGCCGACCGAGACCCTGACCCTCGACGTGTCCATGACCCTCCAAGCCAAACGACGTCGATCTTCGGAGGCAAGCTAACCCCTTGCTATGAGCAGTCCAGCAGTGTTTGTTTGTTTATTTGCTTATTACCATGCAGTGTGTTTGTGTGTTGTCTGTCTACCGTTATATTTATGCATGTCTGTTTGTTGTTCTTGTTTAGTATGAAACTTGTAATATTGCTCCTTCCGTGTTGCATATCATGTTGCATATTCACTTGTCGTACCTGCTTGGTTTATATTATGTACTGTTAATATTTATCAAACACACACCTTTCTTGAGACAATGGACTGGGGAACCGCTGCCGTCTGACTAAAATATTAACGTCGATCTGTGATGGCGCTGGACGGCGGGATCGCCGCCGTAGTCACCCGGTCGACGCAAATCAACTGTGTTATATTTTGTAGTTGATCTGAGAAGGCGCTTGCCAGCGGAAGACCGCTGCCACAGTCTTCCGGTTGACGTTTCTTTTTCCTTGTCAAACGAGAAGGCGCTTGCCAGCGGAAGACCGCTGCCACAGTCTTCCGGTTGACTTTTCTTTTTCCTTGTCAAACGAGAAGGCGCTTGCCAGCGGAAGACCGCTGCCACAGTCTTCCGGTTGACTTTTCTTTTTCCTTGTCAAACGAGAAGGCGCTTGCCAGCGGAAGACCGCTGCCACAGTCTTCCGGTTGACGTTTCTTTTTCCTTGTCAAACGAGAAGGCGCTTGCCAGCGGAAGACCGCTGCCACAGTCTTCCGGTTGACGTTTCTTTTTCCTTGTCAAACGAGAAGGCGTTTGCCAGCGGAAGACCGCTGCCACAGTCTTCCGGATGACGTTTCTTTTTCCTTGTCGAACGAGAAGGCGCTTGCCAGCGGAATCGCTGCCACAGTCATCCGGTTGACGTTTCTTTTCTTTTGTCAAACGAGAAGGCGCTGGTCGGCGGGATCGCCGCCGTAGTCATCCGGTTGACGCCATTTTATTTTGTTAAGTTTGGACATGGGTACTACTATTTCTTGAATTATGGTGCTGCTAATGTCTTGTCGTTTGATGATATTATGATTGTTGTGCTGGACTAATCCTCGGTTGTTTGGACTTGTTATAATGAAACTTGATTAAATGAAACACCCCTCCAAACAACGATAGGGTCAGTCTACGGTGCCACTAATCTGAACTTTGAACGCAGAACCATCATCGTCTTATGGAGGACCGTGACCTAGTAGGTTGTTGAGCCCTTTTGTGCCATCCATTGGGCGCAGTCGTTCGGTTGTGCTGTCCGAGGGTAGAGGTCGACAGGCACGGGCTTGACTGTGATAGGGAGTCCGGAGCTAGACATACCCGGTAGCGCCGGGGGATGTGCCGGATTTACTTGCCCGTTGTGCCACGAGCATAGGGTGGTGCAGGAGAGTGTCTTAGCAAGTGGACCGTCATGTGAGTGTATTTTGCTTAGTACGGCTTTGGGCGTGACAAACCTGAAGTGTCGGCTTAGTGGGGTGCATTCTGATAGGTGGGAAAGCAAACTCTCGAGAGCGTCAACCTAGCAAGTTAGCCTCATTCCTGGGATATGGAACAACAGTTCAGTGCCGGTCACACTGTGTGTCTTTGTCGTGTCAGGAGGTTAAACTTAAGATTTGTTTGAAATAATAATGAATGACCTGATTACACTAAATGAACAAATAAGATGATGCAGGGAATATTGTCGTGAGCTGTTGATGGTTACCACGATTTAGGGATGGCGGTGTGATGCGTTGGGGAGCCTATAGTTAGGCCATAGCCCACATCAACCGTGCGTGCCCAGAGTGAAATGATGAGGCCAGTGGGCCTAGCAGTGATCACAGGTGATGTTGTGTATTATTTGGTACCTACTTGGTACACCCGTTTACTCGTCACAGGTAAGCCCCTTGTATGATTGCTGGTACACGATCCAACCCCACCTGGCTTGGACTCTGTACCGGTGATACCCCCTTGCTTGCTTATGACATGTTTGGTTGTCAATGCCATGCTACTTTTATGTCATGTATCTAGTATACACCTTGCCATGTTGTAGGTTTTACTTCCAGTATATACCTTGTTGCATGATTGTTGGATTGTTTGTGGTGAGGGGCGATACTTGCTGAGTGCATAGTAATGTACTCACGGGCCTTGTGATTGTGGCCAGGTTTTGTCGAGGATTCATCTTCCACCTAGTAAGGATTTGAAGCAAGAGCGTGCTAGGATCAGTAGCCCAGCCAGAACCTGTGGAGTGGAGCCGCTCCAAGCCGTAGCCTCTCATATGTCTTCCGCTGCCAGTTAAAACTCTGTATCGTGCCATGCTGGGATTGATATTTTGTCATTCCTTGATGGCCTTGTAAACCATTTGTAGCACTGATGTGCCTGATTGTGTAATGATTTCCATTATGTTACACTGTTGTGACGTGCGGCCAGTTATCTTGGGATGGCGCACGGGACGACTGCCTCTCTGGTTATATGTGCCAGGGAGGGGTGTCACAGACATGGTATCAGGCACCAGGCTGGCTGTAGACTACCCTAGCATGGAAAGCTCAACCGTACTATTTGCCGACAAGGAGCCCGATGGATTTGACCCATCTCCGCCTAACCGGAATGGCTAATGTTGGTCAACAGTATGGTGCAATATGACTTGTCCCAATCCCTGAGTGAGGCTCGCCGGTTTCTTCCATGAGAAGGAATCGACACTACCCATTAGTATGAGACCTAGTCCTAGCTGCCATATAACCCACCCTTGCCTGCTACCCTTTGCAACCCAACTCTCTTGAAGCAGATTCCGTTCAGGAATCTTGCGCTCTCCTCCCTCCCAAGTACCTTAGCTTGAGGTTGTAGATGGAACCTACCCTTGTTTTCGAGACGACCGCTGAGTTTCGCCCCGGTTTTCCACCTCTGCTGTGGGAAGCTGCTCGCGACATTCTTGGTTGTGTTTCTCGGCCGGTGTACCATGTATATCGGTCTAACCTCTCCTCCTGCATGAGCGAGTATCATGCCGATGTGTATGTCGCCACGAGTGCCTTAGGAAGCGCGGCGCCATATGTGATTCAAAGCCACTTCGTAGATTCCCCTGAGATGGCTCTCCAAGTTGCAGCTTAGAAGTGTCTCGCTCGTTTGCGGTACTTTGAAGCCGTGACAGAACCTCCCGCGTCTCGCTTCTTCCCGCCAAGATCCCTTGCAAGCCCCAGCAATCCCATGGTAAGCATCGAAGTGATGCTCAACTCAACCTTGTCCCACCTCGAAGCCTACACCACCGCCTTGGAGAGCATTCTTGCCTACCACTTGGAGGAATGCCATTCTAATAGGCAAGCCCTTGCCCAAGTCTCGCAGCCCACGGGCAAGAACCCAGTGGATACCAAGCCTTGCGTAGGACCAAAACCGCAAGGTCCAGAAGGCCACAAAGTGGATGCCCTGACCAAGTCCCCACCAAGTGAGGAGTCCTAAGTTGGTAGGTGAGAGTTGTGAGGTTGTTTGTTTTTCTTGTGTTGGCTTGTAATGCAAGTTCTTGTCTGTTTTCTGGTTGATGTCGAATCAGCCAAAATAAAACTTGGTGTTCTTATCCCCTGGTTGACCACTTGGTTGACACATGATGGAACGTCAAGCCCTTTCTTCAATTAAAGGTTTTGAAGAAACGACAGATCACTTAAAACAGGGACAGTATATGTGAACCCAGACGCATATACCCACCTGTGAGTTAATGCAAATTTTGAATGGGATTATTTTGGTAGTATGCAAATTATTTTGGGTGTGTTGCACAAGTTTAACTGTTAAGTGGAAGTATTTGATGAGACACTGTAACCACGGTGTCCCGCTCACTTAATGTTGGCTCGCGCATAGGTTTGAAAAACTCCTACATGTAGTACCCCAAGGTTCCTCACCCAATATGAACCTTGTTTGGACGCATGTTAGAGAAAGGGGCCCGAGCCCTCCACGAGATCCACCACCTCAAGCGTTAATTGCTTGTTGGGTGCTACTCCTCGCTGGAACACAGAACGATTTTTGGTAGAGTGTTTTCTGTCTATGTTTGCTTGTGCTTGCCTATACGGTATGGTTGAAATGATTATGCCATACCGCTGCAGCCGTTTTGTTTTGGGCCATAAAATGCAGAAATATTTTATGAAAGGATGTTTTGCTACGAGTAGAAATTCTTCTACCCATGCTGGTATCCCTGCCATTTAATCTTGCTGCAAGACACGAACTGTACACGGATGGACAATTTCCAAAATTGATGGTGCAAGTTCTACTCCAACTGGGACACCGCGACTACTTCAACGTGAAGAGGTACCCCGAGACGTGTTATTTTCCTCGTATCCCGGAGTTCTATAGGGAAAATTTCTTTGCAAAAACAAACTTTGGGAATGGCTCTATCCCACCAAATTTTGGTGTTTGTGATCCCACCCTTGTGGCGCGAACATCGTTGTTTGAAAAAAAACCTTGTTTCTTTTCCCAAACCGGTATATACATGAAAGGGGCACCTGCCATGTATGTATAGCTTTGGAGAAATAAAACCTTTTGTTGTACGCACATGAAAGGGGCACCTGTTGTGTGTGTATAACTTGTCAAAAATAAAACCTTAGGAGAAGGTTATGCTTAGCATATCCCTGCCTTTTGTTTATAAAGGTTTTGAGTTCTTACTCACCCCAGTTGATCTTGTTAGATTATTTGATAACTTGGTTGTAGATCTTGTTTGATCTTGCCCTGTGTGTGCAAAACCTTAGATTTTAAATTCATAAGCATGTGAGTAGATCCTATGTTGTTTGATTGTATGAGCCCTACCATGCCATCCCTAGAATGCATTAAGTGCGATGAAAATATCGAGCCTTGAGATACCAGGTTTTAGGAAAAATCTCGTTGAGTGTTGATCTTTCTACGCGATTCCAATTATAGTGGTTGTAGAAAAGTTTTCGCAAAAGGGTTTTAAATATAGGGGTATATTAAGACCGTACAAGAAATATCTTGTGTAACCCCGGGAATCTCTATAAGTCTCCGAATCTTGGGACGAGATTCTTTTTAAGGGGGGAAGGTTTGTAACACCCCGAAAATTTAGACAGAAGTTTTTTTTAATTATTTTTTTGGACGCCGGAAAAACTTTCTCGGGTTTCTAGAAATTTTCTTCGAACCCGTTGGTCTTTGATTTGACGTTGGTTTCGCTCTCTTAGAAAATTCCCCCACAATCCCCGATCTTCGTCGACCTCCACCATAAATTCCATGACATTGTTTTATCTGTTAAACCGTTGGTTCCAAAATCCTTCCGGTCTATCCCACTAAAGTCTCCCCCGCAACTTTAGCTTGGAATAAATTCCACCAAGCTACCATATGCTTCCCTCATACGTGTAGATCACTCCCATGGAAAAATATCTCATAGTCCCACACAATATTCCATAGTTAAATCCTATTTCCTATTATGTCGTTTTCGATCCAGAAATTATCCAGACACCTTCCACTCATCCAAAAATTCTACAAAAATCCAGAGATGATCCCTAGGCAGCCTGTACCAATATATGTGAAAATATCCCATACCTTGTTGAGAAAATATTGGACCTTTTCCCTGTTTCTATTTCTGCTCAAAATTTCAATAATTTTGGGAAGCATATAAAAGCCTTTCCCCTTTTCATGAAAACTCCCAAAATAGGTGCACATGACCAGCCCCTATCTCAGGGATTTCTTTTGGCTCAAGCCCATTTACCTTAGAACCCCTAAACCTGTTTTTGCTTTTTGGCCGGTATCGTTTTTCAAAAAATTTACACAGACGAAGTTTCGAATTTGCAAAAACTTTAGTCACCAAAGTTGTAGGGTTTTGTTTTTTGGCATGCAGCGGTGAAAACCCCATCGCGTTTGGACCCCCGAGTCATCGGGAACGCGCCGATGTCGCCCGTGTCGCGCCCTGGACGCGCGCTTTGATTAAACCCTAATCTCCGTTACTGCTGTGGACGGTGCCTAATCCGCATGCTGCAGTGCACCTCATGCCTCCCCTGTGCACCCAGCTCCCCCCCCTTATCCCTTCCACCGACACTATAGTGCCATGGAAGATAAATGGTGAGAGCTTCCCATGCTTTTCCCCTCCCCTGCATTTAAGCAGACCCCGAGACCTCCCTGGAAGCACAGCTCGCTCACCTCACTTCCCTCTCTTCCCTCGTTGCTAGCTACCCCATCCCCAGCTTCGGATCATCCGAAAAATCCACCAGCACCCGAAGCCCAATCCCAGACCACCATGGCCGAAGCTCCGCCAAGCCGTGTGCGTCACGGCCGAGCTTCCCCGCACCCCTAGCCTCTCCCTGGCCGCGGTTCGCCACCGCCATCCCATCCCCCCCCCCGGTTCGTCTTAGAAGCAGCAGACTCTGGAGATCGAAGCGTGGCCGCCATGGCCGGAGCTTGGAGGTCGATGCGATGCCTCCCGTGCTCCTCCGTGTCCTGGAGGCCCAACCTTGGTCGTGGTGTAGCCCGGCGGCCTTGTCTCGATCATCAGCAAGCGGCGCCGGAGGGAGAGCGGCGACAGAGGCGGCGTCCCGAGGCCTCGCTTCCGTCCAGGAGTCGCCGGCGCGCTTGCGGAGCACGCTCCCGTGGAGGCGCTCCGGGGCTCCCCCCGTGCCGTGGACGACCCCGTCGGAGGCGGCGCAACGGGGCGGCCCTCCCCACGTCACGGCGGCCGGCGGCACGCACAAGGGAGGCAGCGGCAGGCGGTGACCGCGCCGGCCCGAGCCGCGCAAGTTCTTCCGAGCGTGGTCAACGCGGGAAGAAGAAAGGAGATAGAGTAAAAGAAAAGAAGAAAGAAAAGAAAGGGGAAGAAGAGGGCAGTCGCCGACATGTGGGCCCGGCCGCCACGTCAGCCAGTGGTGGCGCAACCGGAGCTTTCCGTCTTCCCCTCTGGAAGACGCCTTTCGGAGTGTGCGCTACCAGCCCAGGCAGGCCGCAGCCCAGCAGCGCAGCAGACTGGCAGGCCCAACTGCGGCCCAGTCGCGCGGAGGAGCAGCCCGTGCAGTTTTTTTTCCGCGCGGTCTGTTTTCTTTTTCTGGTGAGCGGCAGATAGCTATTCTTCGCACGTCAATATCTCTCGATCCGTAGCTCCGTTTGGAGCGAATCAAATTTGTAAATTCTTAGTTTGAAAAGCTCTGTCCAGTAGTATAGTTGTTACATCTTTGTAAAATACTTGTATGACCAGCATCGTGTGTGCATGCCTAGGGTTTTTCCGAAGTACCGGCCGACCGAGACCCTGACCCTCGACGTGTCCATGACCCTCCAAGCCAAACAACGTCGATCTTCGAAGGCAAGCTAACCCTTGCTATGAGCAGTCCAGCAGTGTTTGTTTGTTTATTTGCTTATTACCATGCCGGGTGTTTGTGTGTTGTCTGTCTACCGTTATATTTATGCATGTCTGTTTGTTGTTCTTGTTTAGTATGAAACTTGTAATATTGCTCCTGCCATGTTGCATATCATGTTGCATATCATGTCTGTTTGTTGTTCTTGTTTAGTATGAAACCCTGGAATTCTGTGGCCTTCAGTATGGCCGTGTATTCCAAGCACACACGAGGCAATAGAATTCTAAGCGGCGGAGAGGATCCTATGTGTTGGTCAACGGAGGAAACGAGGAGACGTGGTCTTCTGGTCAAACACACTCGAATACCCGGTGGATCCGGATAACGAGCTGACAACCCGGGTTATACGGCTTTGCACAGGCTTTTCCTGCCAAATGTCCGGAAAATTCGGTGACAGCTAGAAGTGATCCGGTTAGTGATGTTGGTTTTGAATCTGGAACGGCCCTTCAGCCGAGGCT
This sequence comes from Poa pratensis, assembly GCA_947311845.1. Lineage (NCBI taxonomy): Eukaryota > Viridiplantae > Streptophyta > Magnoliopsida > Poales > Poaceae > Poa > Poa pratensis. The sequence continues at coordinate 33,344,113 of CAMZMU010000027.1, forward strand.
GTAGGACCGTACCAGCTTCGGGGACTACTGTCGGGGGGCTGCCCCCGGGTAGGGCAAAGATGATGTGTTATGAACAGTTAAGGTCTAACCGGATCAAGGTTAGCCGGGTCACTTGGGCCGGATCTCAAGGGGATTCGGTCAGTCCTACTTCAAGCCGGTGTAAAAGGAAGGACCAAAGGGGATCCGGTGAGGTTTAACCGGATCCAAGGGAGAAGAACCGGCTAAGTTATCCGGATCCGTCAGGAAGGACCCGGGTAGGGCAACTCGGATGTTGCACAGGGGCCAAGTAGTGTCAGTAAAAGTCACGGGCACTGTAATGTTACTGACCGGGGCTCAGAAGACAGCAAGGAACAGCCACAGGTTTTCCGGGTCACAAGCCCCTAGGCGCTGACTCGGCCAATTCGGGAAAGGGGCAGTGCCTAGGCTACTGTGGTCTACACTGCCTTAAGCTCAAAGAGGAAAGATAAGCCTGTGGTGGACAGAGGGTGAGCTGGGCTGAGTGACAGTGGCCAGTGTTTGTCCTGTTCTCCTTGTCCTTGCCATTGTCCTCTGCGGCCAGGGGCAAAAGGGTAATTCGGTTACTGTATATATGCGACACCACCTTCTCCTGTGAGGAGGATCGACCATTGTAAGCATCATTTCCCCCCCAAGCTTCATCTTCTACCTGGAGCTCTCTCCATTGTTCATTATACAGCTCAGGGAGCACTCTGTACTTGTAAACACTTGAGATATAAGAGAGTAGGCTAGAGCTGCAGTAGGGGTGTTACCTCCACAAGAGGGCCCCGAAGCAGGGTACATCGTGGTGTTCTTTGCTGTTCTTGGTTTGCTCTGTTCTTGTTGGTTCTTGCGACTTCTTGCTTCTTCTTCATGCGTGCTACGTGAGCGCGCAAACCCTCCCCGGTTCCCCCAACGCCCAAGCGAGCCCACACTTAAGCCATCCCCATGGCATCTGCCGTGACACCACCACGACAGTTGGCGCCCACCGTGGGGCAAGCAGTGGCGTTGGCTGGGGTTTCCATCCGGACGGGCTCCGTCACTGGTGCCGGCGAGCGGGTCCTCTCTGGGCTCGTGTGCAAGCTCGGCGAGTTCAACTTCATCAGCAACAACGCGGGGTGCTTCTCCAACAAGCCCTTCCCCGCGAATGGCTTCCTCATGACGCTGGGCAGCTTCGTCACCTACGTCGCCACCGAGCCAGTTCGCGAGTACCCGGCGCAGGTGCTCGTGGCTGCGGATCCTCCCTCTTTCCGCGCAGCTCGCGGAGGGCGTAGCGCTCGCCCCGGGAGCAGCGTGGAGGTCATGGTGGCTGGAGCAAACGCTGCTGCAGGCAAAGGAGGTGCCAGCACGAGCGTGCCAGAGGAGCTGGCCACGCCAGTCGATCCAGCTGATAAGCCGACCCGGACAGCTAAGTTCCCTAAGGAGAAACCCGATCCGGTCGGTCCCCTTGGCATGTCAAGCAGGGGTGCTTCCTTAGAGGGTGTCTTGGAAAAGCTAGCTCGGCCAGTGGCTCCTGGAGCAAATGTAGATCTTACTGTAGCTCAGCTAGAGGCAGAACGCCTGAGGTTGCAAAAGAGGCTCGATTAGTGATTGAGTCTAGGCAAGAGTTTGATAGAGACCTGAGAGAATACAATGCTGCCAATGGTATCACAGATGGCTTTACTCCTGTAGTGCACCGCTCGCGCAAGAAAGCCGAGTTGCGTAACAGAGGCAAGGATCTCAACGACGAGTTGGCTAGAGCTGCAGGTTCGAGCTCAAGTAAAGCCACTAGTCATAGATCCGGAACAGGCAAGCCAGTGTATAGCTCCCCGGCTAAGAATCTTAGGGCTGCAGCAGCAGCACGAGCCGAATTAAGTAACCTGACCGGGGATGCTTGGCGCAAGCAAGCGGAGAGAGTGAATGAGCTTGTAGATGTGTGCAACAGGCAGAATGAAGCCTACCGGAAAGCTAATCCGGATGCTGGTGGTTCCCGTGTAGTGGTGTCGGTAAGGCTGCTAGCCAGAAGTCTAAGGGCCAGGCGTCATCTCCGCATGTTGTAGTTGACCGATCCCCAAGTGTGAACTCGGGTAAGAGCAAGCAGCTGCAAACCTATGATGCCGTATATGCGGGCAAGCAGCTAGCAGCTCAAGGAAGAGGCGGACAAAGCAGAAACAGTGGTGGTCAAGGCAATCTGGGTGCTGGAAGGGGAAATTCGGCTGGCCGAGGTCAACCACCACGCCATCCCGGACAGCAAGTGATGGCACAGGTGCAGCAGCAAAGTGGTGGCCAGGTGGGCTACCGCTATGACGATGGCAATTCGGCTATGGCGCGAGCCGGATACCAGACGTATGACAATGCACTGGCGTCGAGACTGGGGCCTCGGATGTTGGATCCGGATGATCAGCGTCTCAAGTTGGACAGAATCTACCAGTCCGAGAAGCTGGAAGAGCAAGGCCCACCGGGTCCACCATGTTTTGGACCTCGGATAATGAATGAGCCAAGTGTGCCGTTGTTCCAGCTCGGCCGCAACACGAAGCCGTATAATGGCAGCACCAAGCCACAGGATTGGCTGACGGACTATGTATCATCAGTGCACATTGCGGGAGGCAATCGCCGATGGGCGGTCCGGTATCTCCCGCATATGTTAGAAGGTCCAGCCCGGATCTGGTTGAATAACTTGCCGCCGGGTAGTATCAATTGTTGGATGGATTTGGAACAGGCGTTTAACAGCAACTTCTCCAGCACCTACAAGAGGCCAAACCGACCTCAGCTCCTGGCTGCGTGCAAGCAGGAAGAGAGGGAGACAGACCGAGAGTATTTGACTCGGTGGAGCAACATGCGCAATTCTTGCGAAGGTGTAGTAGAGGAGCAGGCCATTTCATGGTTTGCGCAGGGATGCAGGCATGGTACCCCACTTTGGCAGAAACTCCAAAGAGATATGCCAAAAACCCTGGCAGATATGATCCGGATAGCAGACACGTATGCACTGGGTGATCCAACACAGCCCGCATTGGATGCAGTGGGAGCAAACAGGAGGCAACCGGTTAATAACCGAGTTGGACCATTAAGGCCCAGTGACCGACATGAATTCGGTTACAAGAGGAGAGATCCGGATTACAGATACGGTTCTGATCAAGTTGCTGCGGTAAACATGGACCAACCCGGAGCGGGAGATAGCCAGAGGCAAAAAACTGATGGTCCGGCTTGGAGGCCGAATCACGGTGCTTGGCCGAAGAAAGTGTGGGAGGGGCCAAGTCCACCTCTGACTTTTGAGTCCAGATTAGATGGGCCTTGCTGTTATCACACCACTGATCCGCGCAAACCGGCTAATCATTCGACCCGGAACTGTAGTTGGCATCACCGCATTCAGGCGGAAGGTCAAAGAGGACCACCTCAGAGAGGTGCTCCTAGACCGAATTTCAGGCCAAACATGCCGCTAACCGGAGCCAATGCAACCCCGGTGAACGCTGGAGCTCCGAGGCCAGCAGCAACGAAGCCGGTTAACCTGGTGAACATGGGAGGCAATGACAATGATGTTGGCCCAAGTAGGCAAGGTGGATACCCTGGGAATGATTACAAGGAAGCACATCAGAGTTATGTGGTTTTCGTGACCGAGCCAACTGACAAGAAAAGTCAGTTGAGAAGAGCAAAGGAGGTGAATGCAGTGATGCCAGCAGTTCCAAAGTACTTGAACTGGTCTGAGCAGGAAATCACGTGGAGCAGGGCGGATAATCCCCGAATCATGCCAAGTCCAGGAACCTATGCGCTAGTCGTGGATCCGACTCTGGTTGGGCCCAAGCTGAATGTGAAGTTTAGCCGAGTCTTGGTTGACAATGGCAGTGCCATAAACATCATGTATCGGGATACAATGGTCAAGTTGGGTATTTCGCCGAATCAGTTGCAACAGAGCAGTTGTACTTTCCATGGCATAGTACCCGGGGTGTCTTGTTCCCCCATGGGTAAGATCTGGGTGGATGTGTTGTTTGGTACCAGGGACAATCACAGACTTGAGAGTCTCGAGTTCGAGGTGGTGGATTTGGAAAGCCCATACCATGCTCTGCTTGGCAGGCCAGCATTAGCCAAGTTCATGATATCTACTCATGTGGCCTACCTCAAGATGAAAATGCCTGGACCGAATGGTGTTATCACCGTTGCGGGAGACTACAAGAAGGCCATACAGTGTGCTACAGTTGGTTCCAACTTAGCCGAATCACTGGTGATACAAGCTGAAAAGAGCAAGATGCACGAGGTGGTGGCAATGGCGAAGTCGGCTCAGTTAGGCGTGCTGGCCATGACCAACCCGGATGGCGGCGCAACCTTTGAAGTGCCCAAGGAGACAAAGAAGATCCCCATTGACCCGGAGAACCCGGAGCGCATGGCCATCATTGGAGCCGGTTTGGGCGAGAAATAGGAAAGCGCGCTTTGCCACTTCCTCCGTGAGAATCGGGATATCTTTGCATGGTCGGCTAAGGACCTGCCTGGTGTTCCGAGGGAGTTGGCAGAGCACTCTTTGTTTGTCAGGCCAGAAGTAAAGCCGGTTAAGCAACCGACTCGGCGTCTCTCGGAGGATAGAAGAAAAGTGGTGCTCGATGAACTGGCTAAGCTACTTGCAGCCGGGTTTATCATGGAGGTGTTGCATCCAGACTGGATATCCAATCCGGTTCTGGTGGAGAAGAAGAAAGACGAACCGGCTGTGGTCAAGGTGTGGCGTATGTGCATCGACTTCACCAATCTGAACAAGGCGTGCCCGAAGGATCCATTTCCTTTACCTCGGATTGATCAAGTGATCGATTCTACTGCTGGGTGTGAGTTGTTGTCTTTTATTGATGCGTACTCTGGTTTTCACCAGATACCACTGAACCCTAAAGATCAAATAAAGACCTTTTATTACCCCGTACGGGGCGTATTGCTATCGTGTCATGTGTTTTGGTTTGAGAATGCCGGTGCAACTTATCAGAGATGTATGCAGAAATGCTTACACTCCCAAATGGGCAAAAATGTGCAGGTGTATGTCGATGACATCGTCATCAAAACTAAAGAGAAACGTACTCTCCTCGAGGATCTCGAGGAAACATTCGTGAACTTGAGAAAATATCGGTTAAAATTGAATCCGGATAAGTGCACCTTTGGTGTCCCGGCTGGAAAGTTGCTTGGCTTCCTTGTATCAAGCCGAGGCATTGAAGTTAACCCGGCTAAGATCCGAGCCATAGAAAACATGAAATTGCCTAAGTGTCTAAAAGATGTGCAAAAATTCACCGGGTGCTTAGCCTCATTGAGCCGGTTTGTGAGTCGGTTAGGAGAGAAAGCCTTGCCCTTATATCAATTGATGAAAAAGAGCACCGGATTCACATGGACCCCACAGGCAGATTCAGCTTTCAATGAGTTGAAAAAGATGTTGTCCACTGCTCCAGTTTTGGCATCACCTTTGCCAAGTGAACCGATGTTGCTTTACATTGCGGCCACTAACCGGGTCGTAAGTGTGGTTATTGTGGTAGAAAGAGAAGAAGAGGGCAAATCCGTGCAGAGGCCGGTGTACTATTTGAGTGAGGTGATCTCAACTTCGAAGCAAAATTATCCTCACTACCAAAAGATGACATATGGTGTGTACCTGGCGGTCAAGAAGTTGAAACATTACTTCCAAGAGCACCCGATTACAGTGGTGTGTGAAGCTCCAATTGCGGAGATCATTGGGTGCAAAGATGCAACTGGCCGAGTTGCCAAATGGGCGATAGAAGTGTCTCCTTACACACCGCATTATGAGAGAAGAGATGCTATCAAGTCTCAGGCTTTGCCGGATTTCCTTTGTGACTGGGCTGAGATGCAATATGAGCCACCTAAACCGGATTACAATTACTGGAGGTTGCACTTTGACGGTTCCAAATGCAAAATCGGGCTAGGTGCTGGGGTGGTGCTCACATCACCAAAACAGGATCAATTGCGATATGTATTGCAGATTCATTTCTCAGCGTCAAACAATGTAGCCGAGTATGAGGCACTGATCCATGGGCTTAATGTGGCTCGGGACATCGGCGTTCGCCGGATTGAATGTTTCGGTGATTCGGATTTGGTCGTGCAGCAATCTTCTGGAAATTGGGATGCTCTTGATGCCAATATGGCACTGTATCGGTTTCATGTTCAGAAAATTTCGGGATTTTTTGAAGGCTGTGAGTACAAGCATATACCTCGACTGGAAAACCAAGCTGCAGATGTTCTGTCAAAACTCGGGTCGTCTAGGGAGGCAATCCCACCCGGAATATCCTTGAATCATCTAAGGATCCCTTCAATCAAACCTTCGCCTGATTCCGAGTCGATCTTTATTCCCAAGCAAGAATCCGAAGCTATTCCTATGAATGTTGATGTTGAGTATATCGAGGAAGACCCGGGGACTGCATGCCCGGACTCGGGGACTGCTCACACAGATTCGGAAAATGCTAACCGAGTCTTGGGAAAGAGGAGCAGGATGAAGATGATGCTAACCGGATTGTGGGGAATGGACAGAAGCTGATAGAAGAAATAATGGCGGCCAAACCTGTGGAAGAAAATGAGCACTTGTTCCCTTTGCATCCAGTACCAGAGTGGGCTGAAGAGATCGTGAAATTCATCGAGGAAGGAAGCTTGCCAAGCGATGAAACCAAGGCTAGGCGTGTCCAGAGGAGATCCAAGGCTATACCATCATCAACAAGGAGTTATACAAAAGAAGTGTAACCGAGGTGTTGCAGCGCTGCGTGGAGCCAGCAGAGGGCAAGGAGATGCTCCTGGAGATACACCAAGGTGAATGTGGACATCATTGCAGTACAAGAGCCCTGGTGGCTAAGTGTTCCGGCATGGATTTTATTGGCCCACTGCTCATGCAGATGCGGAGGACATAGTCCGCAGATGTGAAGGATGCCAGAGATTTGCTAAGCAAACACACTTACCCGCATCGGCACTGAAGACAATTCCTATTACTTGGCCATTTGCTGTGTGGTGTTTGGATATGGTGGGAGATTTCAAGCCGGCTAGGGGCAACATGACACATATGCTGGTGATGGTGGATAAGTTCACCAAGTGGATAGAGGTGAAACCAATCCGGAAAGTGGATGGCCGTTCGGCTGTAACCTTCTTGAAAGAAATCATTTTGAGATACGGATACCCTCATAGCATCATCTCGGATAACGGCACGAACTTTGCTGTCGGAGAGTTTGCCCGATTCTGCATGGATAAGGGGATCCGGTTAGACATAGCCTCAGTGGCACATCCAGAGTCCAATGGACAAGTGGAAAGATCAAATGCTCTAGTGTTAGCCGGCATCAAGGCTCGTCTCATTGAACCATTGTTGAAAACTCCGGGGTGCTGGATAGATGAAATTCCATCAGTTCTATGGGGTCTAAGGACTACACCGAATCGGTCAACAGGCTATACGCCATTCTTTCTGGTTTATGGGGCAGAAGCTGTCCTACCCACTGACATAGAATATGATGCACCAAGGGTGGCAATGTACACTGAAACCGAGGCAAAAGAGGCCCGGGAAGATGCAGTGGATCTGCTAGAGGAAGCAAGAGAGTTGGCCCTGTCTCGGACAGCAATATACCAGCAAAATCTCAGGCGTTATCATAGCCGAAAAATCAGTCCTCGGTGTTTCATGAGGGTGATCTAGTGCTGAGGCTGGTGCAGCGCAGCAAAGGCCGACACAAATTGTCACCTCCATGGGAGGGACCATTCATTGTGAGCAGGGCTATGCACAATGACTCGTACTATCTTATAGATGCACAGGAACAAGAAAGGATGGCCTGGACAGACCCGGACAGGAAACCAAGCGACCTTGGAATGTAGCTCTGCTTCGACCCTTTTACTCTTAAAGGGCGCAATGTATGTATTTCAATTTATCATGAATGAAATCGCAGTAATCCGAGTCTGGACTCGGGGACTGCTTCGTCCTTATGCATGTGTTGTTTATTACTGTTTTGTTTTTTGCCGTTCGTGTGCCGAATCGCTTTGAACCTTGTTCTAAGTTTCAAGTAATGTATGTTGTGTTGTTGATCTCGTGACTCGACTGACAAACACCAAAATGGTAGTCAAGAGCAGAGATGAGGAATATGGGAAACATGAAAATGGACTCGGGGACTCGGTCCAAAACCGATTCGGCACATGTCGTTTACTAACCCCTGTTATTTATTTTTTCGTTTATGTTGAATGATTCTAAACCACAACTCGCATGTTTCAAGTATTGTATGCTATGATTCCTATCTTGTGACTCGACTGTCAAAACACCCAAAGAGGTAGACAAGAGCAAAGATTTGGCAAAAGTAGTAAACAAGAAAACAGACTCGGGGACTCGGTTTAAGATGATCCAACATAAACCTTGTCCGGATCGCGTTAAGCATGATAAGCATAGTCTCGAAAGAACTTAAAATAGTCTATTACATCTGCTCCCGGCATACCGGGGATTTAATGTTTTTGTTAAGTACTTCAGGGTGCAGCGGACTCGGTCGCGGCAGACTCGGTCATAGGAGTTTCGGTTGCGGGAACTTCTGTGGTAGGAGCCTCGGTTAGCGGAGCTTCGGGGGCACGGGCTTCAGCTACGGGTGCTTCGGTGAAGTGGACGCGGTTACGGGAGGTTCTGTTGCTGGAGCAGACTCAGAAGATGGTGGCACTTCGGAAGTAATCTTGACTGGAGAGCTTGAAGGATGGGCGGATTCGGAAATATCCGGATCAGGTGAAGCCTGTTTAGTAATCACAGTCAAGTTAGTGGCTGGAATCACAGGAGACTCGGTTGGAGTTTGTTCGGTGAGCTTGGCCGAGTCGGAGGCTGGTACCTTGCTGGATTCTTCTTCTTCATCAGACTCGCCCTCAGAGTCGGCATAATCTTCTGCGGAGGCATCGTCCGATTCCTCTTCTTCAGTCTCTTCCCCATCGGAATAGACCGGAGCGTCCAGATCAAGGTGCTTGGTGCGTGCAAATTCGGCCATGAAGTTGGCGGCTTCTTCACGGATCTTGATCCGGGTAGGGTCTGTAGCCCACGGAGAACCCTCGCGAAATGAGCGTACTTTGGCAAGATCAATTAGCTCATACCAGGACATGATGAATAGCAAAGCTGCGTCAGCACCAGCGCGGGCGGACGAAGACCTCCACTGCTGTAACCGGGTCATTGCTTGATCCAGGTCTCTGATCAGCTCCTCCGCAGGCACAACTTGCCGCGCTTCAGGAAACAAGATTCGGTGAGCCTTGAGACTTGCATTAAGCAGACCAATATGGGAATCCTTCAGAGGAGCAATCCGAGCCTTAAGTGCTGTAATATGATCTTCGATGTCCCATGTCTCGGATAGGGGAGCCTCGGTTAATTTAGCTCTCTCAGCTCGGGCGTTTCGCACAGCCTTGGCGGCTTGAAGCCGGATGCTGGTAAACTCTCCTACAAACAAATAAGCTAATACTGAGTTCAGCAAGAAGGAACACAAGCATATGTGTCGGTTAAGAGCAGAAAGAAAAAAGGGGATTCGGTGAACTTACGATCCATGTCATCATTGAGGCTAGCAAGTTGAGCCAGCCATTTCGTACTGGCCGCTTTGTGAGCAGCCAGTTCTTCTTTAGCCGCTTTCAATTCGGCTTCAGATTCGGCAACGGTCGTTTGAATTTGCTTATCTAATTCGGCTCGCTTCTGTAGCCCGGCGTGCAAAGTGTCGCGCTCCTTTTGGAGCGTGTCTCTCTCCGTCCGCAGTGCATTCCGCTCTGCTTTCACCTTGTTCTTCACTTTTTCGACCCGGTCAAGCTCCCGCTGGACTCGCGCTACCTCTGATTTCTCCTCCGCCAGAACACGCTTTTGCTCTTCCTCTTTGCTATTCATCTTGAGGACCAAGGCATCAAATGATTTTTGGAGCTTGTGGTACTGGTTGGCGAGCTGCTTAAAAGATCGCTGCGAGTGCCCGTGCTTTCCTGAAAGAGTAGGAAGCGTCAAAAGAGACTCGGGGACTGATACCCGAGACAAGGTGGAGCCAAAACGAATCTCGGGGACTGGCCGAGACTGACCGAATCGGTTAAAAAGAAACCCGGGGACTGGGGGTCCCACAGTTTTTTCAGTTAAGAAAAAGGTCATGATCGAATTTTTTAAAGATTCAAGCCGAATGACTTTCTTACTCCAAAGAGTATCAGTCGTTCGACCCGAATCTCGGGGACTGGGTAGATACTATTTGATCATGACGAACTAAAAGCAAGATTCGGCAAACTTACCTCGAAGACTTGGTGCGATGCAGTAAACGCAACCTTCACAGAATGAAGAGATTGCATCATTCGGCTAGGACCAGCAGGGTGTGGCGTTGCAGCGGAGAAACCTGGTGCAAGGTCCACGGCGTTCCAGGCTTCAATAAAGTCATTGGCAGTGCTGAGCTTAGGCTTGGCTTGGCCGGATTGAATGGCAGAGGAGGCAGCGGTGGTTTGCTTGACAGCAACCACTTGCTTATCCGAAGTGGAGGAAGTTGTGCCAGCGACACCTTGAGTCGGCTTGGGTGGAGGTGATGCACCCGGGGTCTGTCTCTGATGTTGCGGTTTCTGTGGGTTCTCAGAAGTTTGTTGTTGTTGTTGCTGCTTCTGCTTTTTCTTCTTCTGCTGTTCTTGGTTCAGCAGAGTTTGTGCTGCGGGAGTAGGGCGAGGATCCGGCTTAGGCATGGATGTAGCCGATGCCTTGGCCTTTTCCTTCTCCAGCTCCTTGAGAGGGCGTGGCCAACTCGAATCTCGGATTGGAGCCGAGGTTTCCTCACTCTCCAAGTCAATAACCGGCTCTGAAATGGGAGTCGGCTGAGGAATATTGGCAGTTGTGACACGCGTTGGCGAGGTGGCAGTTCGGTCAGGAGACTGGGTTTCCATGGCCGTACCCAGTGGAGGAATGGGAGAAGAGATGGATGAATGAGTCTGCGCGGTGATGAGGACATCACTGCATAAAGCAAAGCAAACAGTTAACTCGGATAGACATGACTCGGTTAACAGAGGAAGAAAGCAAATAAAGTTAAGTCAGTATTACCCCTTGGTGGTAGGCATCGGCTTGACACGATTCGACTTGGAGCCGGACTTCTTGATTCTCTTGGCTTTAGGGGAATCAGATCCGGGCGCGTCAGTGCGTTTCCGAGATGACCCTTCAGCATCTTGTTTGGCTGGAACACAAGGAGGTGGTTTCCATGAAATCGGAATAGCGTCGATGGGTTCTAAGAGGCAGCAATCTTCATCTTCTTCGTCGGAAATGTGGTGAATGTTTGATTGCTTACCCTTGCGGACTGGCTTGGCACGGGGAATTGGCAAATAGTCATCCGTATCCGGATCCTCTTCGCCCTCGCGCGGCGGGCTAAGATCCGGTGTCCATGCCTTGGTGGAGAGATCTCCGTCTTCAGTAAGTTGACGATCAAACAGCTACAAAAAAGATAATGCGAATCCGGATCAGGCCGGGGTTATTCAGATGAAGTAAGATTGGATTCGGAGAGTGGTGAGCTAACCTGTGGAGGAAGGTTTTCCCGGTAGAATGGCTTTACACCCCACCGCCATTTATCCGACATCTCATTGGCAGCAATGGCGTTTACACGTCTGAAGACGGAAGCTTTGTCAAGCTCGTGCTTGCTGATCCGGGTAGGATCTAGCGCGCCACGCATGTGGCATATCTTGTGATCACGCCTTTGAAGAGGGCTGACTCGGCGAGAGATGAAGGTCCGGAGGAGGTCGTCAGAGGTCATACCCTTCTTCAAAAAATCCTCCAGAGTGGTATGCACTGTCTGAAGTTCAGCAATTGTTTCAGCCGGATTATAACCGAAGTTCAGTTCGGCTGTGGGCGGCTCCATACTGAATTCGGGCAGGTTAAGAGCGTCGTGGCCCTCAGCGCTCTTTACGTAAAACCAGGTCCTTTGCCATTTCTTCACCGTGTCTAGGCCGGTGACTCGGGGGAAGATGGACCATTGCCTCGGGGTGATGCTAACCGAACCGCAAGCAGTCAGCTGTTTCGGCTTGGTACCTGGAATGGTGTGCTTGCGAAGGTGGAAGTACTTTGCCCATATATCTACATTCGGCCAGAGACCGAGATAGCCTTCGCAGAAGGAAGTGAAAGCTGATAAAGAGACGAAGGCGTTCGCCGGGAGGTGGTGAAGTTGTAGTCCGAAAAAGTCCAGAAAGGCCCGGAAGAAGTCACTGGCAGGCAATCCGAGCCCGCGCTCGAAATGCGCTATGAATACCACGCGCTCACCGGGTTCGGGGGCCGGTGCGAGTTCTTTTCCGGGTCTGCGGCATATAACTTGCGGCGTTATACGCCGGGTGGCTCGTAGCCATTCCAAATCATTCCGGGTAACATCAGATCCCTCCCATCTGCCGGGAGGAAGTTTGGCCATAACTGACTCAGTTCTGCAGTAAAAAGGCAGATAACCGGATTAGGAGATTCGGAATCCATGACACCAAAGAAGAGTCGGATAACATTGAAACCGAATCAGATCTAAGGTAACTCGGCTAATCTTATCCCGGGTAGGGTTAACCGGGTCCAGTGGGGAAGGTGAGGCGGTTGGAAATCGCAAACATCTTTCCGCGGGTTTCTAGGGTTTGGAAGATCTACAGCGGTGGTAAAAAAGAAAGAAAATCACGGGTAAAAACATGGTTGAACTGCTCCTACGATGACAAGTCTATCTAGGCTAGTCTGATGTAAAACTTGGAGAGAAAGTATACGGAGTGTGCTACGGCATGAACATGGCTTAGATACGCATCGATCTAGCAAGAACAGGCGTGTGTATTTCAAGAGTACGAACTCGTCACGGTGGCTATGGCGAGAGGAGGAAGAACTTACAGTGCTGGTTCCTCGAAGGAGGAGTTCGACGGAGAAATGGCGGAGATGGGCGCGAGGCGCGGCTCCGGCGGTCTTGCTCTGGTGCGCTGTGCGTCCCCGGCGCGGCGAGTTTGGAGGTCGAGATCGCGGCGGCGACGGCGGAGCGGACGAGTAAGGGAATAAGGCGAAGAAGAAGAGGAGGTTCCTTCGCCCACATTTATAGCCTCCAGCGGTAACTGCCCCCACTGCTGCGCGGTTTTCGGAGTATCGTGCAATAACTGCACCCTGGAATTCTGTGGCCTTCAGTATGGCCGTGTATTCCAAGCACACACGAGGCAATAGAATTCTAAGCGGCGGGAGGATCCTATGTGCTGGTCAACGGAGGAAACGAGGAGACGTGGTCTTCTGGTCAAACACACTCGAATACCCGGTGGATCCGGATAACGAGCTGACAACCCGGGTTATACGGCTTTGCACAGGCTTTTCCTGCCAAATGTCCCGGAAAATTCGGTGACAGCTAGAAGTGATCCGGTTAGTGATGTTGGTTTTGAATCTGGAACGGCCCTTCAGCCGAGGCTGTAGGACCGTACCAGCTTCGGGGACTACTGTCGGGGGGCTGCCCCCGGGTAGGGCAAAGATGATGTGTTATGAACAGTTAAGGTCTAACCGGATCAAGGTTAGCCGGGTCACTTGGGCCGGATCTCAAGGGGATTCGGTCAGTCCTACTTCAAGCCGGTGTAAAAGGAAGGACCAAAGGGGATCCGGTGAGGTTTAACCGGATCCAAGGGAGAAGAACCGGCTAAGTTATCCGGATCCGTCAGGAAGGACCCGGGTAGGGCAACTCGGATGTTGCACAGGGGCCAAGTAGTGTCAGTAAAAGTCACGGGCACTGTAATGTTACTGACCGGGGCTCAGAAGACAGCAAGGAACAGCCACAGGTTTTCCGGGTCACAAGCCCCTAGGCGCTGACTCGGCCAATTCGGGAAAGGGGCAGTGCCTAGGCTACTGTGGTCTACACTGCCTTAAGCTCAAAGAGGAAAGATAAGCCTGTGGTGGACAGAGGGTGAGCTGGGCTGAGTGACAGTGGCCAGTGTTTGTCCTGTTCTCCTTGTCCTTGCCATTGTCCTCTGCGGCCAGGGGCAAAAGGGTAATTCGGTTACTGTATATATGCGACACCACCTTCTCCTGTGAGGAGGATCGACCATTGTAAGCATCATTTCCCCCCCAAGCTTCATCTTCTACCTGGAGCTCTCTCCATTGTTCATTATACAGCTCAGGGAGCACTCTGTACTTGTAAACACTTGAGATATAAGAGAGTAGGCTAGAGCTGCAGTAGGGGTGTTACCTCCACAAGAGGGCCCCGAAGCAGGGTACATCGTGGTGTTCTTTGCTGTTCTTGGTTTGCTCTGTTCTTGTTGGTTCTTGCGACTTCTTGCTTCTTCTTCATGCGTGCTACGTGAGCGCGCAAACCCTCCCCGGTTCCCCCAACGCCCAAGCGAGCCCACACTTAAGCCATCCCCATGGCATCTGCCGTGACACCACCACGACATTAACGTCGATCTGTGATGGCGCTTGACGGCGGGATCGCCGCCGTAGTCACCCGGTCGACGCAAATCAACTGTGTTATATTTTGTAGTTGATCTGAGAAGGCGCTTGCCAGTGGAAGACCGCTGCCACAGTCTTCCGGTTGACGTTTCTTTTTCCTTGTCAAACGAGAAGGCGCTTGCCAGCGGAAGACCGCTGCCACAGTCTTCGGTTGACTTTTCTTTTTCCTTGTCAAACGAGAAGGCGCTTGCCAGTGGAAGACCACTGCCACAGTCTTCCGGTTGACTTTTCTTTTTCCTTGTCAAACGAGAAGGCGCTTGCCAGCGGAAGACCGCTGCCACAGTCTTCCGGTTGACGTTTCTTTTTCCTTGTCAAACGAGAAGGCGCTTGCCAGCGGAAGACCGCTGCCACAGTCTTCCAGTTGATGTTTCTTTTTCCTTGTCAAACGAGAAGGCGCTTGCCAGCGGAAGACCGCTGCCACAGTCTTCCGGTTGATGTTTCTTTTTCCTTGTCGAACGAGAAAGCACTTGCTAGCGGAATCGCTGCCACAGTCATCCGGTTGACGTTTCTTTTCTTTTGTCAAACGAGAAGGTGCTGGTCGGCGGGATCGCCGCCGTAGTCATCCGGTTGACGCCATTTTATTTTGTTAAGTTTGGACATGGGTACTACTATTTCTTGAATTATGGTGTTGCTAATGTCTTGTCGTTTGATGATATTATGATTGTTGTGCTGGACTAATCCTCGGTTGTTTGGACTTGTTATAATGAAACTTGATTAAATGAAACACCCCTCCAAACATAGATAGGGTCAGTCCACGGTGCCACTAATCTGAACTTTGAACGCAGAACCATCGTCGTCTTATGGAGGACCGTGACCTAGTAGGTTGTTGAGCCCTTTTGTGCCATCCATTGGGCGCAGTCGTTCGGTTGTGCTGTCCGAGGGTAGAGGTCGACAGGCACGGGCTCGACTGTGATAGGGAGTCCGGAGCTAGGCATACCCGGTAGCGCCGGGGGATGTGCCGGATTTACTTGCCGTTGTGCCACGAGCATAGGGTGGTGCAGGAGAGTGTCTTAGCAAGTGGACCGTCATGTGAGTGTATTTTGCTTAGTACGGCTTTGGGCGTGACAAACCTGAAGTGTCGGCTGAGTGGGGTGCATTCTGATAGGTGGGAAAGCAAACTCTCGAGAGCGTCAACCTAGCAAGCTAGCCTCGTTCCTGGGATATGGAACAACAGTTCAGTGTCGGTCACACTGTGTGTTTTTGTCGTGTCAGGAGGTTAAACTTAAGATTTGTTTGAAATAATTAATGAACGACCTGATTACACTAAATGAACAAATAAGATGATGTAGGGAATATTCTCGTGAGCGGTTGATGGTTACCACGATTTAGGGATGGCGGTGTGATGCGTTGGGGAGCCTATAGTTAGGCCATAGCCCACATCAACTGTGCGTGCCCAGAGTGAAATGATGAGGCCAGTGGGCCTAGCAGTGATCACAGGTGATGTTGTGTATTATTTGGTACCTACTTGGTACACCCGTTTACTCGTCACAGGTAAGCCCCTTGTATGATTGCTGGTACACGATCCGGACTCTGTACTGGTGATACCCCCGTTGCTTGGTTATGACATGTTTGGTTGTCAATGCCATGCTACTTTTATGTCATGTATCTAGTATACACCTTGCCATGTTGTAGGATTTTACTTCCAGTATATACCTTGTTGCATGATTGTTGGATTGTTTGTGGTGAGGGGCGATACTTGCTGAGTGCATAGTAATGTACTCACGGGCCTTGTGATTGTGGCCAGGTTTTGTCGAGGATTCATCTTCCACCTAGTAAGGATTTGAAGCAAGAGCGTGCTAGGATCAGTAGCCCAGCCAGAACCTGTGGAGTGGAGTCGCTCCAAGCCGTAGCCTCTCATATGTCTTCTGCTGCCAGTTAAAACTCTGTATCGTGCCATGCTGGGATTAATATTTTGTCATTCCTTGATGGCCTTGTAAACCATTTGTAGCACTGATGTGCCTGATTGTGTAATGATTTCCATTATGTTACACTGTTGTGACGTGCGGCCAGTTATCTTGGGATGGCGCACGGGACAACTGCCTCTCTGGTAATATGTGCCAGGGAGGGGTGTCACATTTATTAAATCAGTTACTCGTTTGTATCGTGCTGATGAATGTCCTGCAGATGAACGTCGACAAGCTGAAGAAGATGCCAGGTGCCGTGTGCACCTGGGGCAAGGGCAGCTTGCGCAGGTGCTTTCTTCGTTAGCTTCGTTGCTATTTCTCTTAATAAGTAGTGTAATTGGTTTTGATATGTGTAGTTATGCTTCCTGCTTTCAGCTTTTATGTTGCTTAGCATAGCTACTCTACATACTTAGTTTTTCACTCCTGATGACAGGAAGAAGAACGCCGTTCACAAGACAATGACCACTGATGACAAGAGGCTTCAGAGCAAGTGTTTTCCCTCTTTACACAAGTCAAGTCAGGCTGAAGATGTTTAAAGAAGCGCTGAGATATTTTTGTATAGCAAGTTATATAGTGATAGCTGGGTTATCTGTTCAATCTGAACCCTGGAATTTGATGCATCTTCTCTCGGTTCCTAAATAAAAATATTGTACGATTCTGAGTAGCATTTGTTCTGTTTGAAATAGTGATATATGTGATATGAAAATCTGTGAAAATTGAAACAAGATTAGCATTTTTGAAATTCTGTTGTGTGGGACCAATGTGTGTGACGGGACCCACTGGACAGAAAACAGACACTTGGGCCCACCGAGCAGATACTGACAGATACGACCCACCATAAAGAACCTGACATTTGGGTCCTACATGACAGAACCTGACATTTGTGACCCACATGCAGAAAAGAAAACAAAGGCCACTGTCCAAAATTAAAAAGGCCAGAATACTGGGCTTGGCCCGTTTAGGCGACCACAATTAAAATGAAAAAGTCTATATTGTTGGGCCTGGCCCATGTAAACGACCAAATCGGACCGGGCTGATTCTGCTATACGACCAACTAAATTGGTCACAATTTTGCCACGTCAGCCACGCCACGTCAGATCCGACGTGGACATGCCAGCCAACTAGTGACCAAAACACTTGGTCATAACACCAATGACTTTCTATTTTAGTCGTAAACGTATATGACCATTACACTCAAAAGGTCACGGACGGCCGTTTGTGACCGCCAGCTTTCGACCAACTGTTTTTGGTCACAAAAGGGTCACAAACGACAATACATGACCATTCAGTGACCAATATGGAGGGTCACCAGTTAGCATATTTCTTGTAGTGATCCTTGCATATTTATTTACCACCATTGCATATTTATTTCTTGTTTGCATTGCATATTATCTTAATATCATTCTCACACCTTGTGCTTGACAACCACTAGGTGAGGTTGAGGACCCAAAATATTTATTTTGTTTTGTAAGTAACCAAAAGAAGGATAGGAAGATAAATCTTTCACTACTGATTCCCCG
This sequence comes from Poa pratensis, assembly GCA_947311845.1. NCBI lineage: Eukaryota > Viridiplantae > Streptophyta > Magnoliopsida > Poales > Poaceae > Poa > Poa pratensis. Next base: position 33,361,875 of record CAMZMU010000027.1, read on the forward strand.
AGAGTTCGATATTAAACCCTCGAGTCACCCCTCGTGGGGAAAACACGTCTTCCACTTACTACACACTCTGCACTTGGAGTCTCAACCTAACCCATTTACTTTTCACGCAGGTAACTACGTGAAGGGCCATCAGTCGGTTTGGAAATAATCGAAGTTTCTTACGCGCAAGACAAAACTTATATGAAATTAGTGGTTGTCTTGTAAGTGAAATAGCTAAATTAAGAATAAATAAGTATTAACTGAAATAATTTTAGTGAATAACAAAAATACCATTAAAATTTGTTCTTATTTCTCTACCAGGATATGATTGGTAGCACTGACTCTTTGTGTTTGTAATAGGTGCGATGCTATTTCCCCTCTAGCAGCATGCACAATGATTTCTATTTTTACATGTCATATGGCACATCGATGCACTTCAAACTAATATTAGGTAGTTATACATATAGGGGTTGACTTGTAGCACAAGTATTAGCCAATAACCTATATATAGTCAAGATCCATTTATAGCCCCCCATGTGGCGCTTGTTCCTTTATTGTCGTTTAGTCTATCTGTATATAAGAACTGGGTGTCTTCATTCTCCCAATGCAATAAGTTGAACATACCTCATAAAAAGTGAAATCTGTTGTGAGAATGAAGTTGCTACGAAATATGCGCCCTCTCATCATCATGGCTATGTTGTTGTTGCTTGTGGTGGCTACGGGTAAGTGAAACAGGCATTAGTTTATCTACCTCCAATTGCTTCTATCGAAACATTAAGATTGTTCTAGTTTGGTGTGTTAGATTTTTTTATCACATGCTATTTCCATTTTCTTATCCTGATATATATATATGATTTTCAAATTTAGGTGGGACTGGCCATGAAAAGTGTCCAGAGGGCTTGTGCAAAGGACCAAGTGGCAAGTTCAAGGGTCCATGTGCTACCAATGGGCCTTGTAGAGAAACTTGCCAGAAAGAGGGTTTTGAAACTGGCATTTGCCCAACTGGAGGATTTTTATTTAGGGAATGCAAATGTTGCAAACCATGCTAGAATTCCACAAATATCAGATATTACGTGGTGGTACTAGCCATGTTTTTTACTTACCAATGAGTTTTTAAAAATTATTATATGTGTCTTTGTAAGATTTTTTATCTCGAATTTATGTAATTGGGGTCTTGTTTTTTTCACACTGTGGAAACACGGAGCTGCAGCAGTCATCTTATATCTTATATTATATACGCTAAGATTACCTATGCATTACTACTGAACAACAATACGATACACATACCTGATTGAAATGGGTGATCTCGAGATTGTCGTGTTCCACGCTAGAGAGGGTATTTGTGACGGTTTTGTCTCGGTTTTCTGCTAATTAATGGGATATTCTCTTTTTCCTAATAAATAAGAAGAGGCAAAGTTTTTTTTGTTCCAAAAATGTAATTTTTACATTTGATGGCAAAAAACGTAGTTTGGTATATAATGTAAAAAAGCTCATCATGAACATTCATAATGAGTAATATGAATTAAAATCACCAGTTTTGTGTAAAACAATGATTTACTATTTTCTAGATTTGTTTGATATATAGGAAAAATGACACTCCTCCCGATCCGGTAAGTGTCCGAGGAAACGAGCTGATTAAGTGCAAATTCATATCACTGCTCATGATACTCTTGTAGGATCAGAGGGATTATATGACATAAACTTGTGATAAATTATACCTTTTTGGCATGGGGTCATATTAGGCCATGTACAATGGGGAGTTCTTAGAGAGGTGCTTGAAAAAATAAATGAGACTTTTTGTTATGCACTGTGCTTATTTCTATAGGAGAGGTGTCTAGTTAAGCATCTTCCTTCTATAAATAAGCACCAATGTTTAGACAAAACCGGTTTATTTCTTAAGCATCCTTCTAAGCACTCACCATTGTACAAGCCCTTCCGGGTAAAGAAACTTGGGATAAATAGGACAAGCCAACACACTAATTTGGAATGGTACTCCAATGTAGTTTCTTAGTTCAAAGTCCAACCTTTAACTTTGACATGGAACTCTATGCTTGTGAGAATGAAAGCAATTAACCTTTTTGATAATTCTGATGTCGTGTCTTTGTCTCTGAACAAAATTAGAGTGTTTTGGCTAAATCTCTATATAGGTGCCTCGTAATATATATTGTTGTGTGCGAAAAATAAGTGGATTGGAGAGGCAAAACTGCCTTTTAATCAAGTTTTATGGTGGCATTAGGAATGCCGTAGTTACTTGTGATAATATGCAAATTCCAAAATGGCGTGGTACACCTATCTGTGCATTTTGTAAGCAAGTTGAGATAGCTGAGCCAATGTTTGTGATGTTACCCTGTTGCTAGATGTATATGGGAGGGATTGGTTCTATGTTGGGTACTTCACTGATCCCTAACTCTCTGTGGCAGGCCTTTCTTTGGTTATATTCTTTCTTACCTAGGGGTCGTGTGAAGTTGTATATGATCGGTATCGTTGTGATTTGTTGGGGTATTTGGAATACACACGAAATAGGGTAGCTTTTGAAGAGCCCCCGATGCGTTCACATTGTGAAATCTATATTTTTGTGCATTCTCTTTTGTTGTACTGGAAGATTTGCAGAAAGATTCGGAAGAAAAGGGAGGTAAGCGTGGCCAAACTGATGCAACGATGGTGATGATTTTGCAAATATAAATGTTGGTTCTACTGGGATGCCAACAAGGTCAATAAGTCACCGACGCTTGGTTTGACTATTTTTCCTTATGGTTGTGCTATATGTATTATTCGTGGAAAAAGTTGGTTGTGTTGGCTGAAACTTATTCCTCTATGTTCTTTGTTGTCGCTTCCTTTTGTAGCTTCAGAAGTGTTGATTGTTAGTGGCATGAGGCAGATTGGGTTCCATGATGTTGTTGCAACTCGCTTATGTTGCCCCTGCACGTTTTTACTACTTGCGTTGAACTCGTTATCTCCGTTTTGATTAATGGAAACTAGCTGGGTGGCCCGCGCAAATTGCACGGCTAGCAATGGGATTATTTGAATCTTCATGTTTAATGTATTTATGTTCTTCTTGAAACATTTTTTTTGTAACATTTTAAGGGAAATAAGAAGCCAAAAATATGTTTATTTCTAATTTCAATTATCTGACCTTCCCTACTGGTTACTCTTTTTAATTTGGGTGAAAACTTTTCACCTGTTATAAATGCTAAAAAAAGTAAATTCAAATTTTCATTCATGTAAGTTCGTCTATTGTGCGGAAGAGGACCATGACATCCAATTCGTATACTTTTCCCAAACTCCAACTCAATTATATATCTCTCATTTCTATGGAACATTTGTTTTCCACATTACAAACATAAAGAAAGATATGTAATGTACCAGGTAGATTCATAAGCGTATTATAAAATGTAAAGGCATATAATTACACCATGTTATCCTTTTCCTTGTTTATGGGAGAGGTCAGTACGAATACACATGTACATTATTGTTTACCCAATGATCTACAAAAAATGACCTGCTGATTGAGCAAGTAGAAAAAAAAGGCAAGAAGGTAACTCTACCTGGCATCTGCCAAATGATTTTACTGAAATTTTATTGTCATGTATTGCACAAACCATCATATAAAATCATCTGAAACCTGGAAAAAACGAAGCAAAAAGAAATATTGTAAATATATAATGTAATGTTTTACGTGAACTGGTGCAGTAATCTTTAGTTGTTGTTTCAAGCATAGATGGCAGCAGCACTTTGCTTTCTTACGCAAAAGATCTGTGGTAATTTTTACTCAGCCTTATGCAACAAAGAGATTTTTGTATGCAACATTCTAATAGAGAAATAGGATCATTAGGAAATTGATGGCAACATTAGTCGAGTGATCTATACAAAATGCAATATATACAATCAGAACCGTTCAAATAACCCGTAATGATGAGTTTTTGTACCTCCTGAATCTGAAACATCTTCTATGGTGCTTCATGCTACTCAACTCACCAGGCCAACATGACACATGTGACTGATATATACATCGGATAGAAACTCGATCAGTAGTCTAGAAAAATGTTTTCGTTTAATTTTAATATTGTGTTCTACGTCTGGTCCTTTCATGCATAGTTGCGGAGATCTTACCAGCTTACCTCCAAACCATCCTTCACCTTGCATGCAAAATTCTTGTGCAAGTACAACACAGTGGCTGCAGGCTAATATCCAGTGGTGGTGGTCGTCAGCTAATTTAATTTGGCGTCTCCAAATTCATCGTCATATAGGGTTCAAAGTTGTAGTCCAGTCCACAGCCTATACGACAGAATCTCGTTGATTAGACATGTGCTTGCAGCCCCGGTCCTAGAAATCCTGGTCGTGCGGTCCCGGTCTAGCGCCACCACTTGTGCATGGCAGCTGATCTTTAGGAGAGGTCGACACGGTATTCTCGCTAAGCTTAAATGACCTACACATAAACACATTAGAGGCAATACAACGTGTTCTGCCCATTATTATTGTTCCGTTTCTCTACATGGTATAAGACACCAAGTTCTCAACTTGATCCTCACCCTGCTTCGGCACCACTCATGGCGAGTCACCTTCGGCAACAGCCATGTCATCTCTGCTCCTTTCACCGCGGCCTGTCTGCTCCAGTATCCGGCTACACGTCCCAGTCACTCTGCAGCTCTCGTCGGGCCAACCTGATCACCAGCTGGTCGATCTTGACGATGCCACGTGGATCCAGATCGACACATGCATTGTCTCCTGGTTTTACATTTTTTTCATGACGATCTTCGTCTGAGGTGTTGGATCACATCGTCTCCGCCTGGACGACACCGCGAGTGTCGACATGCTCCACGGATTTCTTCACGGGCTCTTCAAGGGCGACATGGCTGTCCACGCCCATTGTAGCCGACTCAAGATCCTCGCCGACATGTTGTTGGCTGTTGGCCATCCGGCCAGTCTTGGATACAATCACGCTGCGTTGGTCGCATAGGTCCGCTCTCAAGCACTGGTTAAGAGAAAGCATACCTGACCGACCGTCTTGACAGCAAGATCGTGGAGCTTCTTCCAACAAATTCATTGGTCGCTATGCATAAGCATATGTGCATCGTTTGCATGTACACCTGAAAGTCATGAATTTAGTGTCTACTTCAAGATCAACTTTTCGCTGCTGAACATGGCCATCGTGAGTCGTAACTCATGGCATGCTTCATCGCTCACCTGTTTGGAGTGTAACTTACGGCCACACAGATTCTGATCCCAGGCGTGCATGGTCTAGGCTTTCCATGGAGACCTGGCTGCCGGCCGTGGCTTCGTTGATTGGCTAGGAGAGTAATCGCGCCTGTCCCAGAGAGCAATCAGACCTCGTCATGGCATGCGCCGTCTAGAGACGAAGAACCTGCTACAACTCTTTGATGAGGTAGAGCGCAGGGGAAGCGGTGGCATCACACGCCGGAAGGCCTCCATGATCGTTTGGTCGATCTGTGCGAACAGATCTCATGTTTGCGATAGCTAGAGTTTTTTTTTTTTGAAATCTGCGATAGCTAGAGTTGATGTGCCGAGGACTTCTATTCCAATAAGAACATGACTATTTAACGTGACCATGCTAGATGGACAGAACTTGATACGTAATCTCTCCTATTCGAGTACGACTAAGCTGACCTACAGGATCTTCTACTGCAACGTGAAGATCTCAGGATTCTATTAGCCAGAGCCGTGTGCAAACCAACCTCGTTCCACGAACCCTTGTGCACGTCTCCAACTTTTGCCGTGTAAGATCGGCAGCCTTCCTTAAATACTCGATGTAAGTTTTTTTCCTTCTATACGTTACGATAGCTCTTTTAAATCTGGGACGTTCGCTTTTAAGTGCTTAATCTGAGCCATCGATTGTCTTGTGTTTTAATTATATAATAGATGGGTGGAAACCCCGTTAAAATAAAATAAAAATTGTGTCAACCGTTGTGTCTGCATTGAGCTTTCCCGTTCTTTTGGAACAATTGGGATACAATTAATTCCACTACGAATCAGTAATTTGCGATAGTATTTACTTTCTCTGTTCCTAATTATAAGATCTTTTAGCTATTTCAAGGTTGACTGCATATTAGGAACGACGAAGGGAGTATATAGCTTTGTACGAGCGAGGCATGGATCAAGAGTTCAAGAGTCAAGACACATCACATTCCAGTAGTCGGACGACATGAAGATAGACTACACGCATTTGCAGTTCTGCGCCAGACCGATTGATGGGAAGCTCGACAAATCGGCCCTTATTAACTCGTATAGCAGCATCCTCATAAGAGTAGTGGAGACGTTGCGTGCCCACCATTGTCGGTAGATGGCCCGAAACCCCCACGACACGAGCATAACCCTAGCCGATCGACGTGATTTGCGACCGGCCGATAGCTAGCGGTGCCCGCCTACGTAAACAAGAAGCCATTGACATACACATATCGAGCCGGGCATTGATGGCGTCACGTCGAAAGGATACCGCCGGTGCATGCACGGACGACGCACCAACGCAGCGAGTACGCTGCCTTTTCTCCATCAGCCGATGGCGCCGCGGCCGGACCACACGCTCGACGGCGACCCCTGTCGGCAGACGGCCCGGGCCGGCCGGGACACGGCCATACACCGCGACGCCGACGGAACGTGCCCCGGTCGCCCTCGCCGGCATGGTCCTCCACGACACGGCACGAAGCATGCAATCGATCTGCCGTGTTAGCTGTCCCCGTCCGGCGGTGGCGACGGCGACGACACGACCGCACGGGTTTAACTACATTCCTCTTGTAGCCTCCCTAGGTGCTGGACCGCAGCGGCGTTGGCCATAGGGGAGGGGGCACCGGCAGGATCGGACGATGGGACGCGCCGCACGCGATTTATTGCCGCGGCAGGGGACGAGGAAGGCGCGACGGGCGCGGCACTGAGAGCGCGTACGGCGTACGGCGACGGGCGCAGCCGAGGTGTTCTGCGGGCTAGATACGTACACGGTTGCGACGGCCGGCGACAGGCGGAGCCTGCTCTGTTGTAGCCTTGTACTTGCAGTACTCGTGCCTCCCGGACGCACCGAGCTACGTGATACGTATAGTTCTTAAGTACTTGTACCGTTATACGTGCTTCTTATACGCGGTTCTGAGTTCTGACACCGATGGTTCCTCGCGACTCGCGTGCTCATCGACCGGGATTTCATGTTTTGTTTGCTTGCGTATGGAACCAACTGGAATCAGATCCCGCTAATGTTCTCTCAGCACTACTGTCGGGTTGGATTTAATTCGTGCACCTTCCCTGCATTCATTTGCGACGATGGGATCGATACCACGCCAGATCATATCAGTAGAGTATTGCGATTTTCTCAAATTATATGCTGATAAGTATTACCCAAAATTCTTACTTTGTTAACATCAATCGTTTCTCATGCATGCATGCTTCCCTTCAGACAATCAGAACGCCCATCCATATCCAGACAACCAGATTTCTCAAATGTACGTATTAGGGTCAATAAATCCAGTATTGCCTATGATAAAACCACGTGAAATAAACAAGTATTGCTGGTGACGTGTTCTTTTCTTGGATGTGCCACGTTGGTTGTGCCGCTCGTTGGTTGTGCCACATGGTGGTCTCGGCGGCCGCGACACCAGATCTAAAGGATCTCTCCCCAAAACCTCTTAAGCACGCCTCGCAACTCTGGATATGGCCGTGGCACCTCTCAATCGCCGAATTCTAGGCCAGTCTGCCTGTTGGCGGTGGAAACGCGTTAGTGGGTGGGAGAAATACCTCGCCGCCCATGCCAACTTCAGCGGTGATGACGCCTGTTGGTGACGTGTTCTTTTCTTGGAGTCTCCTCCTCCCCCTCCCCATCTATCTACCGGGTTTAAACCTAAACTTTATTTGGGCGGTGCAGACGCTGCTAGCGTCTTGCTCTTCCTAAAGGCATCGTCTTGGAAGCGATGGGGATGCGGATGTCGCTTTGAGAGTCCTGGTGGGTTGTGGCAGCGGTGTAGCCCGTGTTTTGGTTGATGCCGACGGTGTTGGCAGCGCTTAATCTTTGCATGCTCTTCGCTCGGCCTTGGTGCCCCCTATAGTCTGACGGTTTGAGTCCCACGATACTGAGTTGGAATTACCGACTGCATTTATGTGGCTCAATGCATGAGATGGAGCTACGCATGCGGTCTCGGCCCTGCCCCCATGGTTTATCATTGGGTCTTCTGGGACCTCTACATCTTCATCGTTAACGACCAAGTCTGGTGCTTCGTCTCTTCTTCGGTAGTTTCGTTGATGGCAGCAAGGGTTATCAAGGCGAGCTCGGTGCAGCAAGTGTGTTGCTCTGTCTCTAGCCTCAATTGGTTGTTGGCTCATGGTTTGTCCTTTGTTCTCTACTTAGGATGAGTGTCTCCATTGTTGGCGATACGACGCCTTTCGAGCCAGCGAGAGGGGGCAGGGGTCACTCTCCGATCATGAAAGAGAATGGCAAGTTGATGGTTAGCCTCTCTTGGTGAAAACGGTGTTGTTCCTCTTCACCGATGACGCTCTTACCTGATGATGTCCCTTGACTTTCGTTGCTCCCTGGTGCTCTTTTCGTGTTAGAGCGCATCATCGTCTTCTTCATGTTTTATTTCTTCTGCTTGTTGTTGTCTATATTGTTGGAAGCTATTCATCAACATCTATGAATCAAAGCTCAACCGTATGGGGCTTTATTAATCTAATAATGTCGGGCTTTCTAACGCCTTTCATCTAAAAAACCTATGTAGAGGGTGTGTACCATGCATATCCAGATGAGATCGATGTCGATCATATGTCTCGAGGACTCGGCCCAAATGAAATCGTGTGCAGAATATGACCATACTTTTATGAGGATGGACAGTGAGCTCGGCAACCCCGCGCAAAGAACCCATCATGGTAGTTGAGATGGATCCATCCCCATGTGCAACCAATTTGGCGAGAAATGAAACATTTCGTCAAAGCGCAGAACTTCTGTCAGCGAACAAGTAGCCACACCTCTGAATTATATTATACTATATTATCAGGCATATCTTATATGTGCACATCTGGACATCTGGTCCTGCACTTTTCAAATGCTTCCAATCAATATGACGCCCTAGACTGTAGCCAGGCATGCAGTGCCACCATGGAGATCAGATGTGCTAGCTCACGACGGAGTTGACGGCATTGTTGCCGAGCGAATTGGCTGGTTCAAGATAGACGACATCGCCGCATGGCCTTGACTGTCTCCACTTAGGGCCGGTCCGAACGTGTTTGACTACTAGTTTTATTCCGCTAACCAGGGGTTGCAATGATGGTGGCTGGACTGGGGGGGGGGGGGGGGGGGGGGGGGGGGGGGGGGGGGGGGGGGGGGGGGG